>JAKUCV010006196.1:0-23908 GCA_028386065.3 Turnera subulata
TAGACAATAGAATAACAGAATAGGAAATGATTGAGTGGCACACCGAACTGGTGGCTAGTCTCACACTATATATTGACATGATGTTTGTATCATACAAGGAGTCTAAGTCTTACAAAGATAGGTTTCATTTAGGATAGCCTCTATCACATTCACGGTTGTACATGGTCATCTCAGATTCATCATCATAATACTTATGAGTATCTATACAGTGCTTATCATTATCTAATAATTATAACTTCTTGAATAAATTTCAACTTTAATAGGTCAACCTATTAAAATTAATGACAGGTAACCGATATGAATTGATTTCCCTAACGAGGCTCCGATAATGTCCACACAATGGGAGGAAGACAGCACAACGAGAGGATTCGCGAAACCTTAAAATCAGTGGGACGCAGAAGAGAGAACAAAAACAGAATGTAAAGGCTTCGGAATTAAGCAACGAGAAAGCGATTTCAATGTAGAAGGCTTAGACGACAACGGCCCGGAAGAGACATCAGTAGAGTCTGAGCCCAAACCAAAAGAGGAAACAGTTGAAGTAGGAAGCACTACTAAAGGTCCAGCTTGGCCCACCAAATCGGAACCGACCCCGGATACAACCCCTCTAGTACTAGATAAAGACCCAGAGTCCACAACAAAAAACAAACCCCTCGACAAGAGCCTTAAAACCTGAAGCCCCAACCTAGGTAGACCCACCAACACCAGGTTGCACAACACGACCCAAACTCGGAGCGAACACATCCATCCTAACCTGATTCACTATCGAATCAGAAACAACACCACCAACCCGACCCTCAGCCGATTCCGCGAGGTACTCCGATAGAAGAACGTCCACATCAACTATCACTACATCCTGGGAATCCGGATTGCTGAAGACCTGGAACCGAGAACTCGAAGCACTCTGAAGAGCCTCATCACAGCTCGTGACACTAACAATTGACGAGCTTCACCTACTAGAGACATTCATCTACTCCCGGGCACGAGAAGGCATTGGCGGCGAAGACAGAACACCAGTCGACGCGGCCCTCTCTAAAGCCCGCATCAGCTGACACATGAGCAAGCTATGTGTAAGACTACCGCACCCATAGCACACCGTGTGAATCAAAGGGTTAAAAACTTTATTCATGCTTAACGTGTTCCTATACCAGGCTTGATCCAAGATTTTTATACTTGTACCCAACTTCTATAGATTTTTGGTCTCATATTCCTCAATAATCATAGATTTTGATAGACGGATCGACCTAGCTTGCTTGATGCGATGTGTCATTGGTTTAGCAAGACACATTGATGGGTAGGCTCCATTGTCACCGGAAAAACCGTGTGACCCACATCCCATGAAAATTGTACCAAAAGAATGCAATTGAATTAACCAAACATCCATATTTCCTATATAAGTGAATTTTCCAGACAAAACCTAACCATAATAATAAAAAATGAAATGAATTAATTAACATTGTTGGATCCGGGTCACATGGGTTTGTGTGATATCAATAGGGTGCATTCAATAGTATAGGGACCAAAAATTGCCTATGCATGACCCCTAAAAAACATTATGCGACCCAAACCCAAGACTTGGCACTAGTTGACAACGTTGAACCAATCCCTCCGGGTCGAGTCGATCCTTACAATACCATTCATACCAAAACGTAAGGTACTCACAAACACCATAACCTGACTTCAAAATACTAGTGATAAAGAACAAACAAACGGCGCCCAAACGCACCCAATTGCAATCAAAGTCACAGAGGTTTTTACTCTCTCCATCCCTTACTCTCTAGTTTTGGTGTGCATATTTTCCTTTGGCTTTTCTGGTTTTTAAATAGGATTTTAAAATATCTCTTTGTATCATCGAGAGGTTACGTCTATTTTTTTTTGTGTGCTTGAACACTACTGTGGTATAATGAATGCGACTTCATATTCTTTACTGATGATCCCTCAAACCTGTTGTTGCCCTTTGGTCTGCAACGTACAAAGTTTTCAATTTTAATTTTCGGAGTAGTTTTTTTTTTTTTCTGATATTGAGGAAATTGTATCAGTTTTGGGTTTCGAGTGAATTAGGTCAGGTTAAACTATTTCTTTAGCTCTTGAATATGCCAACGATTTGCAGCTATTAATTTCCATGCATGTTTTTCTCTTGTTTCTGTTTTGTCTTATACTTTTGTTTGTCTTGGCTTATGGGTTCTTCCGTTTAGAGGCACGTTTTGCGACTGTTCCTAGGTTGGTAGAGTACGTTAGAATTGATCTTAATATTGTTCACTGTAATTGAAAGCATGGAAAGTCTGGAGAGTGGAGAAAGTCGTTGTCTAGGTCATGTGAATTTTGTGAGCAGTGCAAGACATTGCTGTGTCACTAAAGCACTTGATGAGGGAGTTGCTATCAGTTTACTCTCCTCAAACTCTTTGCGATAATAACGTCTCTTTGGTTGATCATCTTTGGAAATCTTTTTCTGTTTTTTTTTCCCTTGGTCTATCACTGTGGTTGTTAATTTGGTGAAGCCTCATCGTTTCGTCTTTTAAATAAGTATCTCTCTGCTTATAGAACCAACAGAATGTTATGCCTCTCGTGTTTTGCAGTTACTTGGTTTTAGAACAGAGTTTGTGCATCCTTTCTTTCTGCCTGTTGTTCTGTGAGAGCCCTCCCGGAATACATTATATTTGATATTGGAAATAGATTCTCACAGTTTGTTTACAGCCGCCACAGCGATGGTTCTCGTTATGTTGTCCTTTGATCTCTAGTATGGGAGAGGGAGCCAATGTTTAGTAATCATTCAGTTTTCAAATTCGTGTCTTTGTTTTTATGTATGTAGAATGCTAATTGCTATGTTTTTGTGACTTTGCAGCAGGAACTTGCTGAGACTTAGGGCGCATTAGGGGGTTTCCGGAAGATTCTGTGCCATTTCCGGAATTTTTGTTTCTTTAAATTTCCGTGAAATGACGGCCGGGAGAATCTCCGTTAATGCTTATGATCACTGCACTCCTCTTGATAACAAAAGGAGTTTCAAATGCATCTATTGTGGTAAAGTGGTTAATAGCCTTATACGTATCAAGTGCCACTTAGGTGGTGTTGGGAAAGAAGTAGTTCACTGTGTGAATGTTCCTCAAGATTTGAGGGAAACATTCAAATATATGGTGTTAGAAAGTAGAAGGGAGAATCATGCCAAAAAAGTTGACAAGCTGTCTCATCCGGCTGCCAATTCGAATGACGTTATGCAATTTGAGGGTGAAGTTACCCAATCTCCTTTCAGTTTCACTAAACTGTTGCTTGAAAGCTGTAAAGGAAAAGAAGATCCCCTATCAAGTGAAGCAGTGAAATTCATTGGCAAATTTTTCTATGAGACAGGCATAGATTTCAGTGCCGTTAGTTCCCCTAGCTTTCAGAACATGATAAATGCCACGGTAAGTAATGGTGAGGTTAGGCATAAGATACCTTCTGCTCAGGAGTTGGAAGGACAGATCCTTCAGAGGGAGGTGAAAGAGATGGAAGAATATGTGAAGAAGATTAGGAATTCGTGGGCTATAACTGGTTGCAGTGTTTTGTTGGACGGATGGGTCGACGAGATGGGAAGGAACCTAGTTAACTTTATAGCGGAATGTCCTCTAGGGGCAATTTATCTACGATCAGCTGACGTTTCAGCCATTACCAATGATGCAGAAGCTTTGCTATCCTTATTGGATGAAGTTATTGAGGAGCTAGGGGTTGAGAATGTGGTTCAAATTGTAGCCGGTTCTACAGATGGCTGGATGGGAGCTATAGGCAAGAAGTTTATGGAGAGACAGAAGACTATATTCTGGACTGTGAGTGCATCTCATTGCATTGAGTTGATGCTGGGAAAAATTGCAAGTATTGCTCACATCAGAGACGCACTGGACAAGGCCAAAGTCATCACCAAGTTCATATACGGGCATCCTGAGGTTCTGAAACTAATGAGAACTCATACTCTTTGCTGGGACTTGGTAAAATCTTCAAAGATGAAGTTGGCTACGCCATTCTTGACTTTGGAGAATATGGTATTCGAAATGAACAACTTGAAGAGCATGTTTGCTTCATCCCAGTGGATCACCTCAACCTTGGCCTCCAGTCCAGAGGGCGCAACAGTGGCTTCTCTAGTCAGTGAATCTTCCTTCTGGAGTGGAGTTGAGATGGCTTTAAAGGCAGCTGGTCCATTGCTAAACGTCATGCGTTTGATTCATGCATCTGTTCAGCCACAAACCGGGTACATATATGAAGCAATAGATCAAGTAAAGGAGACAATTAAAGAGGAGCTCAAAAACAAGTATACCCACTATCATCCCATCTGGGAATTGATTGATAAGATCTGGGATGATCATCTGCACAGCCCTCTACATGCTGCAGCCTACTTTTTGAACCCCAGTCTATTCTACTCGACTGATTTCCATATCGATCCGGAGGTTGCTTTTGGGTTGTTGTTCTGCAATGTACGTATGGTAGAAGATAAGCCGACTCAAGAACGAATATCCATTCAGTTTAATGACTATAGAAAAGCTAGAGGTGCTCTTAAAGATGGTAGTGCTGTTGACAAAAGAACAAGTGTTTCTCCAGGTAAAAAGTATTTCTATGTTAGTTCTTTTTATTACTTTCCTCTTTAGGTGGCCATTCATTCCACGGGCTAAATTATTGTTGCATTCAAATGCAGCCCAGTGGTGGTGGACATATGGGGAGGAATATCCCGAGCTGCAGAGGTTTGCCATTAGAATTCTGAGCCAGACCTGTGATGGTGCTATAAGATATGCGCTGAAGAGGAACATGGCTGAGAAGCTACTAATGAGTGGGAGGAATCCTATAGAGCAACAAAAGTTGAAGGATTTGGCATTTGTTCATTATAACTTGCAGTTGCAGAACAAAAAACCGAGTGCAAATGCCGATCTTGTTGCTCAGGATATCGATCCAACAAGTGATTGGGTTGTAAGCGAATCCACAAGCACTGCACCAAAAAATGGTGAAAGAATGGACTTGGAATGCAGCAATTCCTCCAACGTCAAAGGACCGAGTGGGATCCAACCAAAGGAGGAATTCTGCTAGGAAGAAACATAACCTTCATGGGAGTTGAATACCACAACTCCTTTTAGTAATAGTTATTCCTTTTGTATCAAGTTGGTATCTAGTTTGTTTGTTTGTTTTTTTTTTTGAGGAATTAGTGGGTATCTAGTCGACAGTTAGTTCTAGTACATCTTAATTTCCATTATTAATAAGATACATTTTTATTATTTATTAAATAGAAAATGTAATATTCTTTTTTGTTTGATCTCCTTTTCTGTGTTCTTAGCATGGTATTTAGTCCAATAAAAATATAACAGAAAAAAAGGAAGATAAGATCCAGCAAACTAAATGTCAAAGGGCAATAGCTTTAGAATATAAGATACTAAACCAAAAATAAAACAAAAATAACAAGAAGGGTGCTTAATATAATATGAGTAAGTACCAAAAAAAAATATAATATGAGTAAGTTCAATTTTTCACCATTGACTAATTTTTCCAACTACATACTCAAGAAATCATTCGGATAGTAGGCTTTTTCTTTATGGAATGTCTTCCGCTACATCAATTAGCTTGGTTAGTTTTGTTAGCATCTCAATGCCTTTTTTTTTTTTTAACTAAAGTTTGCACATTTGACATTTTACAGCAGATTAAAATTTTTAAAAATTACATGTACCAAAAAAATTATTTTAAAAATTACACTGCACTTCCCAAGTTTGCAATTACTTCTTTCTCATTTTTTTTTTGTCGAAACTTCTTTCTCAATTTGTTTGATAATGCCAGTCCCTTATTCATCCTAGCTAGTGTCATTAGTTTATTTTTATCTATAGTAATTTTTTGAAAGCTGGCAGATTGAAGGAGGTCATTTATACTACCACCAACCTTCCGCTTCTGTGTTTTCTTCTCTACAAGTACAAACCACCACTGCTCTACTAAAATGTCCAGCTATTGGCTGTTGGCATGCATATTTAATTCCCTCATTAACGGAACATAAATATTTGCCTGCTCCACAGCTTAAAATTCCACTTCCTCCCTTGTAGATATATATAGTTTGAATCATACAGCAGAAGCATGATAATTAGCTAAAATTTTCTGAAAAAAAAGCCACATTTACTGAAAAAAAAAAGATAATAAGAGGGTAGGAAACAGAAATAGAGAAAATGATGAGTTTTTTGCTCATTCTAATATACCTCCTGCAAATATTTTTCTTTTTTTTTTCTTATTTTTGTACTGAAATAACTAAAAATATTCTGTGACAAAAGCTTTATTACTCTACTAACCAAAAAGTTAAACCCGACCTACAACTACTCAATTTTACAAAATTTCGGGTTGGCAAAAGAAGACCATCCTGTGTACTCCATGTTGTTGGTAACCCGTATATGGTAATGTGACAGTGATTAAATGCGAACTGGTGAAACAGGCAGGCTTGTAAAATGGCAAATGCATTGACAACCAAGGCCAGATGTCCCTATCCTCCACCACATTACAGGGATTGTACAAGTGCATTATCTTGTTAGGTATGGCCCCAATAAATGTACATACAAATGCTATTAATTGAGTCTCTCTCATTCACATATTAAGTTCATGGTGCAATAGCCCGACAGCTCCAATCTTTTGAACAATGTTTCTCTTTTTTGACCCAATGGACCACATTAGATTGCCTTGGTGTATTTGCTGATCTTAATACTAGGGTTAAATGCAAAATGATTCAAACTATATATATCTTTGTCCACTGCGCGCAATGCATGAAACAATTGCCTGTGTACCCAACTAGCCTCATTAGTGTCTTGATTAATTGTTTCTTGTGTCTTTGCAATTAGAAAACATTAACTATGGAGAATTAGAATTTGAGGGTTAGTGACACTAACCTTTACAATTCCGACTAGCCTAAAGTACCGATACCTATGCAAAAAGGAGGAATTTAGTCTGGGATTGGGGTTAATTACAATTTAGAACGCGGGGACATGTGAGTACTTTTCATGGTTTGAGCTAATGTGTGGACTTTATGCAATCTATGATTCCAGTGAAAATAGACCCCAGATGAATTAAATTATGTAACCATGGGAGTAATGGCCATTCATTACCTTGAACTACTTTGCCATATTCACTATGACTTTGTTCAACGGGAGATAAGGAAAAAAACTTTCTAAAGCTAGAAACCTTAGCCACTATAAGATGGTTACCGGTACCATTGTCTTAGATATCCTTCATTGCAGGAGTAAGAGAGAGCTAGAGTTTTTTTTTAAAAAAAACAGAGAAGAGAGTGTAGGGTGTTGAAAGAAGTCCTGAAATGGAGGGAGCTACTAAGCTGATGCTGATCCTGGCCATTGTTCTTATGGTCTCTGCCGCAAATGTTGAAGGAGGAAGGAAACTAGTGGAGAAGGAGACAGTTGACAGGCCACAGAACTACATGGGAGCATTTGGAGGAACTGCTGGTTTCATCCCATCCCCTAGCGGCCCTACTCTCTACTTTGGACCAACTGGCTACTGCTCATTCCCGGGGCCGGGTTGTGTCAGGATCAATCCCACCCTCCCTGGTGGTGCCATTGGCTCACCACCATGATCTGCTACTTGCCTAGCTGCAGTAGATACCAGAAGTCACTTGGTTTGTGGTTCTAGTTTGGAGTCTAATTAGCTTGTTGTGGTAGTTTTGAATAAGTTCGCTTCATTTAGTTTCAGTTCTCGGTTGTATCTCTCAGGAGTCTTGTAGTGTTTGGGGTCTGCTACTCCACAGCCTGGTACTCAGTAGCAGGAGCTGTTCTGTCTTCAGGAAATGGTTGTGCAACTTCAGTGCTTAAACATTTTCTTTGGAGGATCTCTCTTTATGGTTTTTAGTCCTTACACTAATGTTGCTATGTAAGTTTCAGCTCCTGGTTTAAATATATATTCAGCTTAATTAGTATAATGGGTTATCTTTGTGATATATGATTATGTGTTCTTTCAGATCTCTCGATCACCACTAAAAGTTCAGAGAAAGAGACTCATATTCTAGTATGTTTATTACATTCCATAAATGGCTATTAGAATTCCTTTATTCACGTTAACCACCTTCTTGTAAATAAAGTTCCAGATAAGTGCATATTTTCCTGTGGAAAAATTTGGCTAGGACTCTTGTCCTCATGTAACAGGAAAGAAGAGTTCAATGGTTAATATGTATCTTTTGCTGTTTGAATTCTAGCTAGCAATCGTAGAACCTTGGACAAAGGGGGATTCTTCAGGAAAAAAAAAAAGAACAAATGAAAGATTCAATTGCACTAAACAAAAAATTAAGCTGCAGATTCTGCAGATCGAGATGATGACCAATCATGCATATTCTACTGATGATCATCTTTCAGCTTTCACCATCAGTTTGGGCACATAATAATTACGATAATAATGTTGATAAATGACGAAACTAAGTGCAGACATCCTTGGTTGGCTTTTCTGAGACAAAAATTAATAATAAATGGTTTTGTACAATGAAACTGGAATCTTGCTGCACTACTATGCGGTGGTATTGTGAGGCGACACCGTGTTGCTGTGAACGCTATGTCATATCAGTCATCACTTCTAATTGAGTTGGTGTATCGTTTAGAGGGATATGATTTGATAACTCCGAATAACATTCTTGTTCTCTACCCAATTTACTTAGAACCCTAACTACTTACTACCTGTGCTTCTCCTCTTGATCCTCCGTGAAACAACTGCTTCGGTTGTACTATATAACATTGTGATGGACAAATAACAAAGAACAAATGCTTCAATATAGACGTCAGAATAAGATTACAAATTTTCCAGACAAATTGACTCAATTGTGATTAAGTGATTCATTTTCAAGATTTGCATATGCAGACAATCATATGGTTAACAATCCCAGAAGTTTTGTCATGGTGGTAAATAATATTTTCATGTTTCTGTTTCATCTATTAGGCACTTAATTACAATTTTAAACAAGTGCTTTCAGACTAGGGCAATCCACTACGTATGTCATGAAAATTCAAAATGAAGAAGGAATTAATTTTTACACTAAGACCCAGATTTATTATTATTTGAATTTTAAAAAATTATTTTTTATATTTAATATAAATATTAACAGGTAATCAACTTGTTATAAGAAGTAATCCCAAAGGAGTCTGGTATTCACGGAGCATCACTGACCCCGTTTCTATGTTTAAGATTTCAAATTATTAAAATTGACTCCACATCTTTTATGATCATGTATGTGAAATCTTTTTTTCTTTTCCACCATTTTGTGATTCATATAGGTTTTCCAATATTTTTTTAACTTGATCATGACGTTTTCGTCGGTATAAAAAACAAAATGGATCAGAGTGGAGAAAGTGCAATAAAGCTGTGGCATTCAAATGGCCTAAATATATGTAGAGGTGTAGGATCATATTTATTAATGTTTATGGGTACGTAAGTGTATTATTCAAAAGATAGGAACCAACTTTTTCCAAATAGTCTCAATATATAAACTCATAGTTACCAAACTCGGCCCGGCCGGTTCGACCGGTTGAATCATGATCCACAACCTATTCTGAGTTTTAAGAGGTGTTGACTTGAGTTTGCAAATGAACAAGTGCAAATCCAGTTGACCTGGCCGGTTTTGTAGTGACTTGGTTGAACCAATAACCAGGGTCGAGTTAATTTTAAATCACAAAACACCAAAAAATTAATTTTTTACTTAAAATTTGTGTTATCTAATAAAAATTAAGCATTTAATTGAAAATAAGAATTTATATTTATTTTTTATTAGCCATCGATACTTATCAGTATAGTATTTAATATTTATCGTGTTTAAGTTTACTCCTAATAACCCTATCCTAAGCCGAAACAAAATGAGCTAAGAGGTACAATAACATTAAACGTAGCTCGGGCTGACGTTCTGACTTGAACAACGTACAATGGCTACCTGTATCAAGTACTGGCTGTCTTTGACGGTCAGTTTTGGTGGAAAAGCCCTCTCTCTCATTCATCTTATTACCGAGACATGTAAGTCTTTTGTTTCTACTCCTCTCCTTAGGGTGTTGGAATACGATGTGTGCTATAGAGTAGATGAGTTTTTGAAAGTGTGGTTAGTTAGTATCTGAAAGTGAAGTAAACTTTTAGTCTGGTTCGGTCCTCTTGTTTGGACTTAAACGGGTTTTTTGGGTCCCAATGTTTAGTGGTTTGGCCAATTTGGTACCCCGACATTTTTTTTGGCCGGGCAGGTACTCCGACATTGCATGGGCAGGCCAAACGTGATCCCCCGGTCAGGTACTTGCTGACGTGGAGGGCTGCCCGGATTTGAGGTCTGAGAGGTGCTCTAAAACGACGTCGTCTCGTGTCAAAACGACGTCGTTTTAGTTGCTTGGGTGGACACATCAGATCCACATGTCTTTGTGGGGTCTGCATGCTACCAACCCTGATTCTTACCCAACCAATCGAAACCTGATGGATACCGAAACGAAACCCAACCCTTATCCGGTTTGATTTTTTTTAAAAAAGCTACAACCTAGTTTGATTATTCCTTTAATCATTTTTCTTTCTCTAATTTTTAAAAATATTTTAACATGAGTAAATTTTAGGCTTTAATTTTTTTTCCTTCTTCCTCTTTCTTTTTTCCTTTCTTTTTTTCCCTCCCTGACCCGACCTTTAATTTTTTTTCTTTTTCTTTTTCTTCTTCCTTCTTCTTCTTCTTTTTTTCTTCCCTCCTCCTCCTCCTCATCCTCCTCGCTGCCCATACCTCCATCCACCAACACTCCATCGCCTCTCCCTCATTCCCTCACTGTCTCCCCTTTCTTCCTCCCTCGCCTCCTCCAAATCCAAACCCACCTCCTCCTCATCTCCTTTTTGCCATGTTTGAAGGAGGGAATGCCCATAGATGCCGATATACCCAAAATCCCTCCCGGCCAAGTTGGGTTTTGATTTTGGTTTTTGAATTTTAGAATTAGGATTTGGTTTTTGAGTTTGGATTTGGATTTTGGGTTTGGATTTTGCCAGTGGTTGCAATTGCAGGGTAGGAGGAGGAAGGAGGTTGGGATGGTTGTGTTATGGTCATAGTGGTGGTGGCAGTAGGTGGTGTTGGGTGGCACCGGAGAAGATTAACGGCAGGGTTGCCATGGCCATTAAAGGGTGGTGTTGGGTTTGGTGGCTCTTGCTTTCACTGAGTTCATGAAGGATGGGGCTATGGTGTGGGATAGGAAATAGGGAGGGGTTCTGTGTTGCTTGCGATTTGGTTAAATCTTGAAAAACTGACTTGAAATCAATGATTGCCCGAATGGGTTGATTGGGTGTCTTCTTTGATAAGCAATTTCTGCAACATATATTTTTCTTTTCTGGGTTGTGCTATATTTTGGGAGAGGCAATTGTTAAAGTTCGTTTATTTGCTTTCTTTTTTTCCTTTTTACAATATTTGTATTTTTTAAAAGAATACAATGATAAAAATTATAAAGTCATTTTTCTTCTTTTTAAATTTTTTCAAAATTAATGAGTCAATATGAAAAAATTTTCTAACTAAAAAAATCATTTTTATGAAATTTTAGAAAGCTAAAAAGTAATTTTTCTAATGTTGTGGCTTTGGGGACATTGATAGAAAAATTGAAAAACACGTTTGTTCGACCAAAAAAACACATTATTTATTTAAATCTAAGCAAGATTTTTTAAAAACTAAGATTTACTCATTTTTAAGATTTTTTAAAATAAAATTTGATTAAAAGAAAGAAAAATGATTAAATAAATAATTAAAACCAGGTCAACTTTCGTTTCGGTATCCATTAGGTTTCGGGTCGGTTGGGTGAAGAACCAAAGGTTGGTTCTATACGGAGCCCACAAAGACATGTGGATCTGACGTGTCCCCCGAACCCTTAAAACGACGTCGTTTTGGTGCGAGACGACGTCGTTTTAGAGCACCTTCTAAACCTCAAATCCGGGCAGCCCGCCACGTCAGCAGGTACCTGACCGGGGGATCACGATTGGCCTGCCCATGTCAGCAGGTACCTCACCCACAGTAGACTAACAGATTTGAAGGCAACCTTGAATCTAGAAATTATTTTCTTGATGGAAACAAGACATGAGAGGAGGAAATTGGAGAGGAAGAGAAGAAAAATGGGGTTCACGGGAGCTGAGTACGTAGACCCAGTAGGAACGACAGGTGGTTTGGCTGTCTGGTGGAGGGGCGAATGTGGTTTGACTTGTAGGAACATCTCATTCATCTTATTACCCAGTAGGAACTTCTTCTCCAAATGGATTTCTTGTTGCCAACCTCTGGGAAAGTGCATCAATTATATCCATCTCTTGGTAACACTGCCAGGACATGATAGTTTCCAGCTGACATGTGTTTATGGTCCACCAAAAGCTAGTGACAGATTGGCTTTCCAGCAACAGTTGGGAAATCTAAAGCCAATAGAAGACTCTGGCTGGGTGGTAGCGGGGGATTATAATGCTATTGTGGAGGAAGATGACAAGGAGGGTGGTGCACCTATGGCTGCGTCTCAAACAAGTATTCTAGGTAATTTCATTTATGAATGTGAACTAATGGAATTACATGCAAGTGGGCATAGTTTTACATGGAATAACAACAGGCAAGGAGAATATGCAAAAGAAATTGGATAGGGTGTTTATAAATCCAACTTGGAGGTTGAATTGGTCGAAAGCAACTCTGTGCAATGACGTTATGGTGGGCTTAGACCACAAGCCACTCTACCTAAACTTCAATGCTATAGGCAGGATGCTGGGGAAACTCGGGTAAATTCCCCACTACAACAAGCCACTAGTGAATTGAACTGATTCGATAATTTCCAGGAAAGATGGCCTAGCCTATCTCCTTTGACAGAATTATCATTCCAAGATAAATCCCCAGAAAAGACTGGAGGAACAGTGGTTCACTTAAAACCCAGCCTCCTAGACAGGACTCACTTGCACAGTATTTTAATTCACAACCTATACCTGACAAAGGCGGCTTAGCCGGCCAACAAATAGAACAAGGCGGCTTTGCTAGCCAACAAATAGATGAGGCGGCTTAGCCGGCCAATGTTGAATACTAAGCAAAATAAACAAATGCGAAAATAAAGGCAGAATAATAAAAGAAGAACACACTCAAAAATCGATAACGGAGTTCGGCCAATTTTGCCTACGTCTTCGGAGCACCACTAGAAAAGAGCCTGCTCTTTTTGCTAGGAGAAGAGTATTTAGTACAATTGTTAGGATACAATTATACTCTAATGTTTGGGATGGTTTCAAAGGGATGTGAGGGGTCTTATTTATAGCCTTTTCCAACCCCTCACACTTACTTCCTGATAGATGTGGGATTCTAAACAAAACACCACTATTCAACAATCTCCACCTTGGTGTTTTGTAGTTCCACCAAATCTCTATCTTCTCAATCAATTAAAGAACAACCGTTGCAGTGCTTCCAACTTGCGCCATCTGGCGCCAACTCAAAAGTGCAGGATATTGACCAAGTCTAAACAATGTTCAAACTTGGCCCTTGTTACCACCTTGGTCATCATATCTGTAGGATTCTCTGTAGTCAAAATCTTCTGGAAAAGTATCTCTTCTTCTTCAAGAATATTCCTTACAAAATGATAGCTAACATCAACGTGCTTCGTCCGTGCATGAAAGACATGATTCTTCGCTAAATGAATAGCACTCTAACTATCAGAATATACTACAAGTTTTTTTCTGACCAACTCCCAAGTCTTTTAGCAACCCATAAAGCCAAATTGCCTCCATCACAGCTTCTGTAATAGCCATATACTCTGCCTCCGTTGTAGATAAAGCCACCGTTGACTGTAAAGTGGACTTCCAACTATCAGGGACTTTAGCTAAAGTGAACAAATAGCCCATCGTCGATCTTCGCTTATCCAAATCTCCTGCATAGTCGGAATCACAATATCCAACCACCCCTTGACCAAGTGATTCATCCCACTCAAACATTAAGCCAACATCTACGGTATCTTTGATATACCGAAGAATCCATTTCACAGCTTGCTAATGACCTCTGCCAGGATCATGCATGTTTCTTCTCACAACACTAACAACTTGTGAAATATTCGGTTTCGTACACACCATTGCATACATCAAGCTTCCGACTACATTGGCATAAGGGACTTTTGCCATGTACTCTCGTTCTTCATCTGTCTACGGAGATAACTGACTGCTAAGCTTCAAATGAGGAGCAATCGGAGTACCTACAGGTTTTGACCCATCATTCATGCCAAAACGTTGTAGTACTTACTTCAAATATTCCTTTTGAGTCAGCCAAAGCTTGCCTCCCTCTCTGTCTCTACTTATCTCCATGCCGAGAATCTTCTTGGCTTCTCCCAAATCCTTCATCTCGAACTCTCTACTCAATTGAGCCTTCAACATGTCAATTTCAACTTGGCTCTTTGCAGCTATTAGCATATCATCAACGTATAAGAGTAGATAGATGTAAGACCCATCTTGTAGTCTTCTCAAGTACACACAATGGTCATATTTGCTCATTGTGTACTTCTGACCCAACATAAACTTGTCAAATTGTTTGTACCACTGTCTTGGTGATTGCTTCAAACCGTACAACGACTTGTCTAGTTTGTACACCCAATTTTCTTTACCAGCAACTTTGTATCCATCGGGCTGAGTCATATAGATTTCCTCCTTCAATTCACCGTGTAAGAATGCGGTCTTCACATCAAGTTGAGCTAGCTCCAAATTCAACTATGCTACCAAGGCCAATAGAATTCTAATGGAGGAATGCTTCACAACTGGAGAAAATACCTCATTATAATCAATTCCCTCCTTCTGAGCGTAGCCTTTAGCCACTAATCTTGCCTTGTAGCGAACATTATTCTTGTCAGGAAATCCTTCTTTCTTAGCAAATACCCATTTGCATCCTATTGCCTTCTTTCCCTTCGGTAATTGTGTCAACTTCCATGTTTTGTTCTTCTGAAGAGATTTCATCTCCTCCTCTATTGCCTCTTCCCAGCTGCTACTTTCAGAACTCCGAGTGGCTTCTGAAAAAGTAAAAGGAACATCATCAACAACTGAAAGTGCATAGGCCACCGTTTCAATGAGACGTTCTGGTTTTCTCCTTTCTCGTCTTGGTCTACTAGTGGCAATTGACTCGAACTGCTGCATAGGTTCTTGGGTCGGAACCTCTTCTTCATCTGACTCTTCGTCTGTCAATGGAGAGTCACCATTGGTGCTCTTAGCTGGGATCACCATAGTAGGCTCAAACTTCACCTGCTTTGATACACACTCTACCTGCTGTGAAGTACCACCAGCTTCTTCTGGATTTACCTTAGTCAACATGGCAGATCCATCAAAGGTAACATCCCTGCTGATAATAGTCTTTTTTCCCTCTAGACACCAAAGACAGTATCCCTTCACTCCAGCATTAAGACCCATAAATAGAGTCTTCTTTGCTCGTGGATCTAACTTTGATTCATTCACATGATAGTATGCAGTGGAGCCAAACACACGCAAAGAATCATAATCTGTAACTGGTTTCCCAGACCATACCACCAAAGGGGTCTTGCCATCGAAAGCAGAATGTGGCAACCGATTAACAAGATGTTGAGCATATGTCACAGCCTCAGCCAAAAAATTTCTGCCTAGCCCAGCATTAGACAACATACAACGAACTTTCTCCACCAATGTCTTGTTCATACTCTCTGACACCCCGTTCTGCTGTGGTGTTTTTCTGACTGTGAAGTGCCGAACTATGCCACAATCTTGGCATATCTTCAAGAAAGGATCACTCGTATATTCTCCACCATTGTCTGTTTGGAGAACTTTATTCTTTCTTCCTGTTTGGTTCTCAACCTGAGTTTTCCATTTAAGGAAAATCCCAAGCACTTCATCCTTCTTCTTCATTGTAAACACCCACACTCTTCTGGAAAAATCATCAACAAAAGTGACAAAATAGTGTCTACCTCCAAGGGATGGAGTCTTGGCAGGTCCCCACACATCTGAATGCACATAGTCCAAATTCTCCTTGGTATCATGGATAGCAGTGCCAAACTTCACTCCTCGTTGCTTTCCCAGAACACAATGCTCGCAAAATTCCAATTTGCAAGTCTTCGTACCTTTCAACAATCCCTGCTTGGCAAGAATCTACAAGGATTTTTCACTAGCATGTCCCAAACGCATATGCCACAGCTTCGTTGCCTCTGCATCCTTCTTGCTTCCAGAAGTTACTGCTGCAACTGCCCCAATTACTATACTACCTTGATAGTAATACAGATTATTCTTCCTCACACCTTTTAACATCACCAATGCTCCTGACGTTGCGTTAAGAATTCCATCTCGGATAGTGACGACTAGGCCTTTTGATTCTAAAGCCCCCAAAGAAATGAGATTCTTCTTCAACTCTGGAACATATCGAACATCTCTCAAAATTCTGGTGGATCCATCATGATTTTTCAGCTTGATTGAACCTATCCCGGCTGTTTATATGGATTGTCATTACCCATGAAAACAACCCGGCCATTGAGCTCTTCAAGGTCAAAGAACCATTCCCGAATGGGGCACATATGGTAGGTGCAACCAGAATCCAAAATCCACTCATCAACGTGTGACGTTGAAGGTGAAGCAACTAAAGAAGTGTCTGACTCTGCATCACTCTTGCATTCTGCAACATTTGCATCTTGTGGAGTCTTTTCCTTCTTTTCACTTCGGACAGTCTTTCTTCCAATGCCCTTTCTCATGACAAAAGGCACACTCATCTTTAGCAACTTTGCTTCTTGACTTGGATCTTCCTCTTCTCCCATTTGACTGGCCTTGCTGTCGTCCTCTAGCCACTAAGGCTTCATCTGCTGCAGGTGTTTTGTTCTTTACTTTATCTTGTTGTCTCAGCTCGTGACTATATAAAGCAGAACATACAGCCTCCAATGATACATTCTCCTTCCCATGAAGTAAAGTAGTCTCCAGGTGCTCGAATTCATCGGGAAGAGATGATAACAGCATCAAAGCTAAGTCTTCATCTTCAAATATAACATCTAGATTGAACAGGTCTGCTACTAATTTTTTAACAAGAGTAATGTGTTCATTCATCGTAGAACCTGGTCGATACTCGAACCGAAACAATCTCGTCTCCATTAGAAGCTTATTCTGACCACTCTTCTTAAAAAAAGTGTCTTCTAATGCCTTCCATAGTTTGTGTGCAGAAACTTCATTTTTGAATGCATATTTCTGCTCCTTGGACAAGCACGATCGAATTGTTCCGCATGCCAACTTGTTTACGTCGCCCCACTCCTTGTCACTGATATCGTCAGGTTTTTCTTCTTCAATAGCAACATCAAGTCCCTGCTGGAATAGCGAGTCAAGGACCTCACACTGCCACATGCCAAAATGACCGGTACCATCAAATATCTCCACAGCGAGCTTCGAACTAGATACTGGGATCCTCGACCATCTGGATGTGGAAGCCATCTCTCCTGACTGTGTACTTGATGTATCCTGTTTTGAACCTGCTTCCGCCATTACAAAATCAAAAGATAGTATTCAACAATTTCAAATAGCCCAAAGGACAAACCTTCGGCTCCGCTACCACTTGCTTGGGAAACTCGGGTAAATTCCCCACTACAACAAACCACTAGTGAATTGAACTGATTCGATAATTCCCAGGAAAGATGGCCTAGCCTATCTCCTTAGATAGAATTATCATTCCAAGATAAATCCCCAGGAAAGACTGGAGGAACAGTGGTTCACTTAAAACCCAACCTCCTAGACAGGACTCACTTGCACAGTATTTTAATTCACAACCTATACCCGACAAAGGCGGCTTAGCCGGCCAACAAATAGAACAAGGCGGCTTTGCCAGCCAACAAATAGATAAGGCGGCTTAGCCGGCTAATGTTGAATACTAAGCAAAATAAACAAATGCGAAAATAAAGGCGGAATAATAAAAGAAGAACACACTCAAAAATTGATAACGGAGTTCGGCCAATTTTGCCTACGTCTCCGGAGCACCACTAGAAAAGACCCTGCTCTTTTTACTAGGAGAAGAGTATTTAGTACAATTGTCAGGATACAATTATACTCTAATTTTTGGGATGGTTTCAAAGGGATGTGAGGGGTTTTATTTATAGCTTTTTCTGACCCCTCACACTTACTTCCTAATAGAGGTGGGATTCAAAACAAAACACCACTATTCAACACAGGAGACCAGACGAAGATTCATCTTTGTTTGCCGTTGGACGGATGAAGATGAGTGTAAAGAGGTGATCAAGAAGGCTTGGGAAAATGGCACTGGTGGCTCTCTCAAGTTCAAGGTAGCCAGGAAGATAAAAGTAGCTAGAATTCAGTTGCTAAATTGGAACACGGAAAACAGAAGGAAATGCAAAAATGGTGATTGAGAACTCTCTGAAGGAAATTAGTGACCTCCAGCAACAGGAATACACATAACAAGTGAGACATAGAGAAAAGGAGATCTTCAAAATTTTGGAAAGCGAATGGAAAAGAGAGGAAGTGTACTATGCGCAGAAAGCAAGAGTAAAGTGGCTCCAAGTAGGCGATAGGAATACGTCTTTTTTTCATGCAAAAACTCTACAATGCCGCAACAGGAACAAGATTGATCTTCTAAAAGTGAGTGATGGATCGTGGACAAGTGATGAAGATAGAATCAAAAGTGAAATTCTTGAGTATTTCAATCAGGGAATACATAGATATCAAATGAGCTAGATATTATAGTTCCGAGACCGGTCACAGAGGAAATGAACCAGGAACTGATCAAAGAACTAACGGAAAAGGAGGTAAAACAAGCAGTGTTCTCTATGGGAGCGGGGTAATCACCAGCTGATGGTTTCCAGGGCTTCTTCTACCAAAAATATTAGAGTCTAATAAAAAAGAATGTGCTAGAGGCGGCTAGAGGTTTTTTCAACTCTAGTAAGATGTTGCGGGAATTTAATACCACCTACATCTCTCTGATCCCAAAAATTAAAACTCCTGAGGAAGTGTCACACTATAGGCCTATCAGTTGCTATAATTACATCTACAAATTACTATCCAAATGTCTAGCTAACAGACTACAAAAATGGTTGCCAAGTATCATCTCGGAAGAGCAAGCAGGTTTGTGAGGGGCGGAAACATACAGGATAATATCATATTAGTTCATGAGGCTCTACACACGCTAAAGACAAGTCAAAGAAGCAGCAAGAAATCCATGATGCTCAAACTGGAAGTAAGCAAAGCATATAATAAGTTAGAGTGGAACTATTTGGAGAAGATGTTGAGGTTACAGGGTTTTTGTGACAATTGGGTGGGTTTGGTGATGGATTGTGTGAAAACAGTTAGGTATGCAGTTCTCATAAATGGATCCCCTACTGACTTTTTCTCCCCTTCAAGAGGACTTATACAAGGTGACCCTCTGTCACCTTATCTATTCATACTAGTCATGGATGGCCTATCCAGAAGATTGCATGCAAAGTAAGAGGCAGGGAAGATTAGAGGTTTGAAACTAAACAAATGGTGTCCGACTATGACTCATGCCCGATATGTTGATGATACAGTCCTTTTTGGACAAGCGACTGTGGAGGATACTCTACAGGTCCTGGAGGAAGTTGAGAAGTATGGCATGGAGACGGGCCAACAAATAAATTACAATAAATCACTATTTCTCCAAAAATTTAACTTATCATATTAGAGAAATGGTGACGAAAATAGTGTTTAGTGACAAATAAAGCAGACCATGAGTGGCGGATTTTTGCGTCCATAAATAATTTTTTTAGGGACACTAAAAATTTTCGTATGTAAATAAGATAATTTTTGGTACGAAATCCTTGGTTTCGTCCCTAAACCTTTTAGCGACGAGGATCTAGGGACGAGTCGTGTGACGAAAAAAAAGCGTATCCTATTTTCTTTGGTGACGAAAAATCACTTATTGGAGACAAAAATTTTCATCTCCAAATGACAAATTTCTTGTAGTGGGGAATGGGTTTTAAAAATCTAGAATGGATGAACCTTGCACTGTTGGGTAAGCAATGCTGGAGGATTCTATAGAATGAGAATGCAATGTGGGTAAGAGTACTCAGAGGGAAATACTATTCTAAAACAAATGTCCTCAATGCGAAGATCAAGTCAAGCTCTTCATGGGATGGCATAGTTTGATGGAAGGAAAGAAAGTTCTACAAAAGGGTTTGAGATGGAATATAAGAAATGGGAATTCTGTGGTCACTTGGAAGGATGCATGGCTCCGAGAGATAACGGTTTCAAGGTTTTGTCACCAGAGCCGATCCCTTACAGAGGATTCATGGTGGGAGATCTGATGAATCATGGCAGAACTGGATGGAATATTGATTTGGTGAAAGAGTTATTCAACAAAGAAGAAGCAGACATCATCCAAAGCATTCCTGTTGCAAAATATGTTAAAGACGAGAGAGTTTGGCATTATACAAAGGGTGGGGATTATATAGTAAAATCGGGCTACAGGCTTTTGAGCACCTTGCTGGTACACAGGCAGAAATAACCCAGCAAACATCAACTAGGATCCCACCCCAGATATGGAAGGAAGTATGGGAGCTGAATATTCAACCAAAAGTGAGAAATTTTTATTTGGAAATGCCTAACAAATGCTCTGCCAGTCCATTTGAATTTGAGAAAGAGGAAAACGAAGGTGGAGGCTTTATGTCCAATATGCAAAGAGAGTGAGGAGTCTTTGGAACACACACTCTTCTTCTGTAGTCATGCAAAGGCAACTTGGTTTGGGTCAGTTCTCGGATATTGCCCGGAGATAAATGATTTTCCTGACTTTGGTAAGTGGTGGGGAAGTATTGGGAAAGAACTGTCGGGGCGTGAAGGAATAGAAGTAAAAGAGACCTTAGCAATAATATTGTGGAACATTTGGAAAACTAGGAACAAATAGGTCTTTCAATGGGAAGAGATCAAGCCGATGGTGACCATAAACTGGATTGTGTCGGAGTTAAAGGAGGGGAAGGCTGTAACGATCAATCAAACCAGAGGAATATCAATGTTCAAGCTGTGTCAGACCAGACAATATGGGCAAGGCCGAACACTGGAGTGGTAAAGGCAAATTGCGATGCCAGCTTCGGACAGGAACAAGAAAAGGCATGGATAGGGGTGGTTTTCAGGAATGCAAATGGAACAATGATCAACATGGTGGCTAGGAAGAGCTTTGCTTCTTTACCTTTGGTGGCAGAGGCGGATGCAGTGAAGGAAACTGTCAAGCTGGCATTAGCCTGTGGGTATTTTCACAAATCCATTGAGACAAATTCCATGGAAGTGTGGACGGCACTCAAAAGACAGGGGAAACCTGCATGGAGTATTAGTACTGTCATCAAGGAAATCATCTCTTTGCTACCAAATTTTCAAAATATTGACTTTATGAGAGTGAGTAGAAAGGCTAATAGAGCAGCCCACTGGCTGGCAAAGGAAGCTTGTAAGGGTGGAAACACCACTGGATGGGTTTCTATACCTCCACCGGGTTTGGCCACTATACTGTGTAACAATGTATATCTTTCTTTTCTTTTTTTTTTGATCAACAATGTTTATCTTTCATATCAATGAAATCAGCTGCTATGTTTTTTTGAAAAAACCCTAACCCTAATTATATATATATCGCATCAATCAAAAGCTGAGAATTCTAATTCCTACCATACTAGTAAACCCATAGATAACAAAGAAAGTCATGGAACCAACGGAAGCAATCAGGTCAAGTTATGAGTCCAAATCATACTAAGTGTTCCATCATGGAACAAATTTTTGCTAAACAGTACTCACAGGTATGGCCTTCTCCCTGATGACGTACTGAGGTTGGTTTTTTCAAGATTGTCCTTTGCTGATCTTGTTCGATTGAGACTGGCATGCAAGAGGGAGACCTAGCCCCTGGAGGAGATACCAGAGGAGAGGGAGGGCCCCAACCTTGCTGATGGCTTCTGTCATTGGGCGGGGGAAGGCAATGTCTCATGTCTGAGAGTGAGTGGGGGTCTTATGGATACGTTGAGGTTTTGCTATTATCGTCTATTTTCTACTCTGGTTTTAGAGGAAGAAAGGGGGCAGCTAAAGAAAGAGCTAGGAAAGATAACTAGTCCGGAAAACCTATTCCCTTAGACTCCCGTCCCAGACATTAACCCAAGATCGAGGCAAGTTTGTGGGCGCAGCAACGGTCGATTCAAAGAATGGTTGGGTTCTATTTCAACAAAAACGTAAAAATAGAAAGCATACGAGTGATGATGATCATAACGGCATTACTACTTGTTTGTTCCTTTATTGTCCTTTCACTGGTAAGATTATTGTTGGGGAAAAACTCGGGTAATTTCCCCACTACAACAAACTAGTGAATTGAACTGATTCGATAATTCCCAGGAAAGATGGTCTAGCCTATCTCCTTAGACAGAATTATCATTCCAAGATAAATCCCCAGGAAAGACTGGAGGAACAGTGATTCACTTAAAACCCAGCCTCCTAGACAGGACTCACTTGCACAGTGTTATAATTCACAACCTATACACGACATAGGCGGCTTAGCCGGCCAACAAATTAAACAAGGCGGCTTTGCCAGCCAAGAAAGAAATAAGGCGGCATAACCAGCCAACAAAGAGATAAGGCGGCTTAGCCGGCCAATGTTGAATACTAAACAAATAAACAAATGCAGAAATTAAAGGCGGAATAATAAAGAAAGAACACACTCAAAAATTGATAACGGAGTTCGACCAATTTTGCCTATGTCTCCGGAGCACCACTAGAAAAGGGCCTGCTCTTTTTACTAGGAGAAGAAGAGTATTTAGTACAATTGTTAGCATACAATTATACTCTAATTTTTGGGATGACTTACTAAGGCAAGGGGAAGTTCTATTTATAGCAAAACAAAGCCCCCCCCCCCAAAGCTCAAACTCCACGATGTGGGATTCAAAAATAGCAACACTATTCCAACAAATCTCCACCTTGTTGCTATTCAAATCCCACCAAGTACTAATCTTCTCAACCAAACAAAGAACAACCTTCATAGTGCTTCCAACTTGCGCCAACTCAAATGTGCAGGATAGTGACCAAGTCTAAACAATGTTCAAACTTGGCCCTTGTTACCACCTTGGTCATCATATTTGCAGGATTCTCTGTAGTCAAAATCTCCTGGATAAGTATCTCTTCTTCTTCAAGAATCTCCCACACAAAATGATAATGAACATCAATGTGCTTTGTCTGTGCATGAAAGACTTGATTCTTCGCTAAATGAATAGCACTCTGACTGTCAGAATATACTACAAGTTGTTTCTGACCAACTCCCAAGTCTTTTAGCAACCCATGAAGCCAAATTGCCTCCTTCACAGCCTCTGTAATGTAAGTTCAGAAAGGCTAAGCTAGAAGGGGGGGGAGGGTGAATAGCTTTAGACCTAAAACTGAAAATATTTGCAGGAAATAAAATGCGAAATTGAAAGAAGGACACAAGAGATTTTTATACTGGTTCACACACAACTAATTTGTGGCTAATCCAGTCCATCAAGGTTCACTATCTACCGTTAAGCTTCCGGGTGCTTAACAAACCGTTTACAGCCTAGGAATTCTAATCACAAGAATCCTACACACTTGCTTGAAGATACCTCACTTCAAGACTTCTCTCAAGGAAAGAAAATCACTCTTCCTATGAGTAGCTACAAGGGAACAAACTGTGGTACCCCTAAGTACACCCTAGAGTATAGTGGGATGCCAACATTACAAGAGTTGGGTGTAACACGTTTATTGGGGATGTTCGTGATTGTTGGTTCCTATGTTAGGAA
This sequence comes from Turnera subulata, assembly GCA_028386065.3. Lineage (NCBI taxonomy): Eukaryota > Viridiplantae > Streptophyta > Magnoliopsida > Malpighiales > Passifloraceae > Turnera > Turnera subulata. The sequence continues at coordinate 23,670 of JAKUCV010006196.1, forward strand.
ATCGATAGGCGATGATAACATTCGTGGTGTACAAGTTAGTGCGGGTTTTGGGCACGATAATATAAATTAGTATCGGATTGAGGGCAATGGTGAGCATTGGATTGGCTTAGAGCACACACATAGGTTTGTAGTGACCCGATGGCACAATTGGCCTATTTTGGTGTACCGAGTGCCCGGCTTGCTTGATTGGCCAATAAATGATGGTTAATGATTGGAATGTATTTACTTGGTGTAATAGG
>JAKUCV010006197.1:0-16178 GCA_028386065.3 Turnera subulata
CCGGCCTAAGGTTCTACCCGTGTCGGTAAGTTACCGGCCTCATACTATTCTCACTCTCGGTTTCCACTAAACACAATTAATTACATAACCCAATTCCGATTTATAAGTACATGCCATGAATAACTCAAATTATACATCAAGTACAATGTCGGAGTCAAAACCCGAACCTTCGCTGGAAAATTCCCGAGCCTTCGCCGGAAAATTCCCGAGCCTTCGCCGGATTCCGGTGAACTCGCCGGAAAACACCAAAGCTGCCACAACCAACATCAGCAACAACAACACCACAGCATCAACAGAAACTCTACACGGGTCCTTAGAAATTTCAGAAAAAGAAAGGATGGGAAAGAGAGAGCCCTTACCCGGAAACCCACTGCCGGAACCAAATCCCCACTCCTCTGCCGGCGGAACACTCTCACACACCCGAGCCCTTCACTGCCCGTCACACAAACAACCTGCCGGAACCGAGCACCAACACCGGCGAGCAGCAAACCCAACACGCAGCAACACCAACCACCAAATCACACAGCCGAATACCACAGCAACAACAACACGGACACCACAACACCACACAGGCCCGCCACCGTCCGACCACCACAAAACACCCAGCAAACACCCACACAAAACCAGAAAGCAAAGTCAAAACCCAAACAGACACGCCGGCCAAAGCGACCATCAAAGAAGAGAAGAAAAAGAAAATCAACGAAGAAGGAAGAAAATCGAAATAAAAACCGAGAGGAATGAGGAGACCGGAGCTTACCTCGTCGGCGACGCAGTCGGTCGCGAGGGAGAAGCCTCACGGAATCCTCTCGTCCCATCTCTGGTCAGCCGGTCGCGAGCCCTTGCAGTCCAGTTGACGGCGGCGGCGGCGGCTCACGAAGAAGGAAGAAAGGGTGTTGGTTTGTAGACGAGAACGAAAAAGAGAGAGAGGAAGAAATGAAAAGAAGAGAAGAGAGCGAGAGGGAGAACGAGAAAGGGAAGGAAGAGAGGGAGAAGGGAGAGAGAGCACGAGAAGAGGAAGAAGAGAAGGGGGTAGGCGGCGGCGGTTTGGAGGTTTGGAGAAGAAGAGAAAAAGGAAAATAAGAAAGAAGAAGAAAAGAAAAAGAAAAGATAAAGGGGAGTGGCCGGCTAGGGTTGGCTGTGCCTAGTGGACGACATGTCGTTCCACTAGGCGCGGTCAACCCCCTGGTCAACGCGTTTTTTTTTTTTAAACAGTCTCAAAACGACGTAGTTTCATAGTACCCTCCATTAATCTTCGCGTTTCACCCCGTTATCGGATCCGTTTCCAACGGAACCCGAACCATGAACGACACCCACTTAAAATTGACATTTCCAAGGCATGGTAATTTATTTCCTCGACTAAAACTCGAAAATACCCCAAGGGTAAAATTGGAATAAAAATTTTGAAAACTCCGAAAAATCAAATTGTGAAAATTCGGGGCGTTACACAACGTCAATCACAACACAGTATCCAATAAACCAATAACAGTCAACACAACAATTCAATCAAGCAGAACAATAACAAAGAATCACACACAGAACCGACATCAACAAATCCGTATCATCAAATATCCAACAATAATATATATATATATATCATCTCAATTTCCAATATTCATTTTCTCAAGTTATTCAACTTATCATTACCACAGGTTAATCCACAGACTAAACCATCAACATTTCATAACACCAATTATTCACAATTAATAGTTCAATGATTACTCACAATATCCACAATCCAACAACACAAACCAGCATCATCAACAACAACATCCATGGCAAACAAACAATAATCGATAAACATCTCAGCAGTTCGATCAAACAACAAAAATACACACACTGCATTACAGGCACATATCCAAAGTTATCCATCCTCACCTTAGCTGATTACTTAACTCTGAAGACAATGACCGGTCCAAAGCCGGCCCCTCGGGAAACTGCCCGATATCCAAACCTATACAACAAAACAACACGCTCACATAAATGTACATAATCGATATGCTATGATGCCAATACTGCGAAATATACCCATCCCGGTTCATATCCTTTACTATCATCTTTTACCGAAAATATTATTCCGTACGTATATCCGAATATAATTTCGGTACCATACTTTAATTAAAACTCTTTTCAAAATATTTTTAAGAAGTTATTTATCATTTTGCAAAAATTATAATCATCATAAAATACTTTTTTTTTCTAGAAAGGTATGTATATTTATTTCTAAAGATATGATACATTCCTAAACAATTATATTATTAACATAATAATCTTTTTCCAGAGATATTACTTAGATATACCATATATATATTTTTCTGGTAAAGCATTTACATAGTATATGTCCTTAAAAGAATTTACCACAATTTAATAATTATGTTATAATTATCATATGAAAGTAATTATTTCTTTTTTTCCACAAAATATAACCATCTATTATTTATTTATTTTTTTCCAGAAGGTATAATCCATATTATGCGTTTTTTTCCAGATTTTATTTTCTAATTTTTATCATATTATTATTAATATAACCATAACATAATTACCTTAATCTATCTAAAATAATATGTCAAAGTAATTACTTTTTACAAAGAACACCCGTGTACCATATATATCTTCTTCTTTTTCCAGAAAAACAATCCATTTTCAAAAATGTTTACCGTATGGTTAGTTTTTGTTATTTTCTTATCTTTTTTTTTTAAAGAATCTGGGCCAGCCCATACTATTCTGGACCAACCCAAAAACCAAATTCAAGGATCAGCCCACACATCCAAGCCCATCATCACACACAGCCCAGGCAGGCATCCGGGTCAACCCGACCTAGTGTCATGACCCGGCGGTGTGAAGGGGTCACTCGGGCAATAGGATTGTCTTCAACCAACAACTCAGCTCACCTCTGTGGGCTTGACGGCGGACGATGAAACGGAAAGAGGCGGGGCGGCGGCGACGAGGCTGCAGAACACGCAGGCGGTGACGCAGCTGAAGGGGAGGCGGATCCGAGTTGGGTCCTTTTCGTCCTAAGATGGTGGCGGCGTCTTGCAGCGACGACAGGGGTGGTACGGCGAGCGAGGCGGCAAGGTGAAGCTCGGCAGCGAAAGCGAGACGCGGCGGCGCCGTGTGCAGGCGAGGAGTCGACGGTGGTGGCTACTGGTCGTGGCCGGCGGCTGTACCGTGAAGGGAGCGACGGCGTGACTTAGTGGTGGGTCTTCGTGGAGGCGAGCTGCGGAAGGAAAAAGAGAGGAGGAGGAAGAGGAGGTGGGTGGCGACTTCGGGTGGTGGTGCTGCGGCAGTGAGGTTGATGGTGGCCGGTGTGTGGTGGTCCCGGGCGGTAGCGTGTTTGTTCCTTTTCTCTTTCTTTTCTTTTTTTTTTCCTGGTTTTAGTTGCAGGGAACAAAGATGGTATGCGTGTGTCATTGCTTTTGCAGTAGATGGTTAGCAGGGAAAACTTGGCAGAGAAGAGATGGAGATGATGGCATGCATTGGAGAGACAAATAAAGGAACGGGAAGAAAGAAAAAAAAATTTCTCACAGGTCACACAGGAAAATCACGGACAGCACAGGAAGGAGGCGGCTGCGTGACCCAATCATGCAGTCGTGTACCGTCCGGACCAGAAAATAACTATATACCCCCTTAGTTATTTTCCGGTGTGATTTTTCTGAGGATTCCGAGACCCGAAAAATACCAACTTTGGTCCGTAAAATCCACGGAAAAATCTCGAGCGCGGGAAGAGCCTCGGTTTCGAAAACGACGCCCGATTTACCTTGAATTAATTACCCAAGAATAATTCATTCGGTAAATCACTGTATAACGACTTTAACAGTCCTGGTAAAAATTCAAATTTTTACCGGGGCTGTTACAAAAAGTGAGTTTAACTATTTATAGTTCATAAGTGTCACTTTATTCATGTGATTATGATTATTTATATTAAATATGTATTAGTTTGCTCACTACTATGTATCGTATGTATTTCATTCTCATTCGGATTGTTTATCATGTATATATATCATTCAATTCTAGTGTGCATTTTGTTTCTTATATGTGTGTCACCTTATTCAAGGAAAGCCTGACTATTTGTGATAATATGTATGTCACTCGGATCGAGGGATTCTAACTATTTAGAAAATAGTTTGAAAACCAAGCAGTTCATCAAACCGGAAAAGTTAAAGATTTTAAAAAATGGGGTCCAACCGAGGCCTAAATTGAGACGCCCCGACCCGTATTTACCGTATACAGTAAACACGTGCCGGAACTGTGACAACCCAGCCCAACAAGGCCTAGCATACAGTGTATAAAGCATAACCCTGGCTCAACAGCCCAAGAATATAAACAACAATATGGGCCTACGGCCCAACATCAATATCATCAATAATAATGAAACTGGCCCAATGGCCCAACAACAATAACAATATGCACAGCGGAAGACTTAAACTCACTAACACTGTATGCGACACATGCAATCTATGGATCCAAGCCTGTCCAAGGGAAACGCTGCAGCCTGTCTGGAATGCACTAAGCCTGTACATGAAACAACTCATCCTACGGGATGAAACCCCGCAGGCGAGGGGTGAGTCCGAAACGCTCACCGACGAAAGATAAACAGTGATATATTCAACCATAACACTTTCGAAGTAAACACAACAATCAAATCAGATGAATCTATCACAAACAACATAACAGTGGATTACAACTCAAACAACACAACAGAGGAAATCATCGCAAACAACACGACAGAGGACTCTCACCCAATCATATCAAGCTCAACCAATCACATCACAAGTAAATTACCATAACAACTATATCAAGACCAATGAATGCTTAATTATTTTTATTACCAATTTTATCTTCCGGGCCCCGTCACTGGACAAGCTAGGGTCGTACCTGGTTATTAACTAATTCTGGATGCCAGGCCCCACCACAATCCGGGATCAACATCCCCATATCTCAAATCCGGGATCAACATCCCAATATCTCAAATCCGGGATCAACATCCCAATATCACAAATCCGGGGTCAACACCCCAACCAACAAACCCTCTGGCAAGACACCACAGAACTAGTCTCTAACCATCTAGTCGTACCACTACTTTCCAAGTGACAATTACATCATCTCAATTAAGTTCCAATTTTCATTCCAATTTCCGTTATCCTTTTCCCAATTATCCACAATCAATAATCCAACATCATCCTCAACACATCATCCAAGAATCAATATTACAATCCAGTAATTACTCAACTTTTAATCATCACAGGATATTTTTCAGCACAACCAGTCAACAATTTCATATCACCAAACTTCACATCAAACAATTCAACAATATCAAAACAGTTCAACAATAATTCCAACACGTCATACACAGGACTAACACGTTTCTACAACAGCATCAACAATACCATAGCAATCATGTATCAGTCAACAATCATTCCAGCAGATCAAACAAACAACAAAAACACACAAACCACAAAACTACACACACAGCATTACGGGCACATATCAGGGTTTATCCATCCTCACCTTGGCCGATTACTCAACTTCGGAAATACTGACCGGTACGACGCCGGCTCCTCGGGAAACTGCCAGATATCAACCTATACACAAAACAATGTACACACACATAAATGCACATAATCGGTATACTATGATGCCAATGCTACGAAATTACCCATCCCGATTACTTATCCTTTATTATTTCCATTTATCGAAAATAGTTATCCATACGTATATCCGAATATAATTTCGGTACTATATTTTAATTAAAACTCTTTTTCAAAATATATTTTCGTAAAATAAGTATAATTCCAAAATAATAATCTCCATAATTTTTCCAGAAAGATAATAAGCTATTTATAATTTTCAGAAATATTTTTAGTATTTATCTTTTTCTATATACATATACAATTTAATTTTTCAACACAAAACATAATTACTTTTAATTTACAAAATACATACTTACATACATATACCAGAATAATAATTTTCCAGATGAAAATAATATACATTTGAATTTCCATAAATTAATTTCAAGTTACATATATATTTTTTCCAATTTAATAATGGTTTCCAAAACAAAACTTAATTATTTAACCAAGTAAATATTTTTATATTTTCACAAAAAATACCAGAATCAAATCGTCCATATTTTCCTCAAAATATCCATATATTTTTTTCAAAATCGATTTTATTCCAGGTAATAAATAGATATATATATATATTAATTTCTTTTTTTTTTTACTGGACTGGGCCATGAACAGTAAGCCCATGCCCAGCCCAGGTCCAACCCATCAGAAATCAACCAGTAACCCAAGACCACTGGGCCCAGGCCTGCTGGTCCAAGTCATCAGGCCCAAGCCCAAGACTCGAGCCCAGCTGCCGTGACCCAAGGTCATAACCCGACTTCGAAACGGGTTGATCCACCCGGTTGCCATTAACGCGACCCGCTCACCTTGAGCTGCAGGTGACTGCGACGGCGGCATGGAACGGCGAGGCAAGGCGGGGCGAGGCAGGCGACACGGAAAGGCGAGGCGACGGCGCCCGGAAGGAAGGGGGAAGGAGGAGCTGGATGGTGGAGTGTCGGGTCCTGCGTGTGGCTCCGGCGGCTCTGCTGCAAGGAGAAGGGAAAGAGGTGGCCGTCGGGTTGCAGGGAGGAGGAGTTGGTTGCTGGCGGCGCGCGGCTATGAGGAGGAAGAACAAGATGATGATGGCGGTGACGAGGGTGGCCGTTGGTGGTGAAGGTGGTGGTGTGTGGCGGTTTGTGTGTGTGTTTGTTGTTATTTTATTTTTATTTTATTTTTTTTTATATATATTCCTTTTGCAGATTTTGTGAGTTTGCAGGTGTGGGAGGGGATGGATTGCAGGGAAAAGAACGGTTTGCAGAGAATGGGTTGTTGGTAGGCAGTGTTTCTTTTTTTTGTTTTTGCAGGTGATGGCATGCAGAGACAGGAAAAGATTGAGTCACGGGTACACTATTAGCTCACAGGTACACAGTGGGAGGCGGCTGCGAGACTCAATCTTGCAGTCGTGTCCCGACCGGACCAGAAAATAATCGATACCCCGTAGTTATTTTCCGATGTGATTTTCCGAGAAATTCCGAAATCCGAAAAATACCAACTTAGGTTCGAAAAATCCGCGGGAAAATCACGAGCGCGGGAAAACCCTCGTTTTCGAAAAACGACTCCCGATTTACCTTGAATTAATTACCCCAAGATTAATTCAACAGTAAATCATGGTAAAAAGACTTTTATAGTCCGGTAAAAATCCAAAATTTTACCCGGGCTGTTACATAAATAAGGTCCAACCATATGTTAATATTTTATTATTTATAAAAGATTAAAGTGAAAAAAATAAAAGATAAATATACATTAAGTATGTAGTATTAGACCTATAATAATGATAAGTTAATTTAATAGAAAGTAAGTATGTATTAGTAGAAGTTTTGAAAACAATAAAAAATTAAACCCATATCGTCCCGGGAAAATCGGTATGGTTCAAACAATTCTGCAAAACCGGTAATACCGTCCGGTTCAACCTTTCTTGTGAAATAACTTATTTTTAAGGGTCTTGAAAACCAGATGGACGACCAGCTCACGGTTAACCCGGTTGAATTGGCCGGTCCAGTCCGGTTTTCACAACCTTATGATATAATTGTCACCATATTCATTGATTATGGCTTTTTACAGTACAAATGTGTCAACCCATCCACGATTATTTTTTGTGTATATGTATCACTCTATTCTCATGATCTTAGTTGTTTGTTTTAGACTTAAGTACCTTTTTGTCCTCTGTGTTATCCCAAATTATTCAGTTTGGGTATTATGTTTCAAAATTATTCAATTAAATGTCCAAAATTTTTAATTTGGTAAATTGAAAGTCTGATTTATCCAATTTTGTTCAATTCGGTTGAAGTCAAAATTGTGCAACGCCGCTGACATGTATGCCAAGTGGCAAGCATGGATGGTCCATGTGGCGAAGTCATCTAGCTGGGTTTTTTAATAAAAAATATATTTTTAATAACAAAAGTCCAATGATGACCAATGGGAAAAAATAAAAAAATTAATAACCAAACACATTATTGTAGCGTAATTAATTTAATATCCACGTAAACTAATTAATTTAACTAAAAATATTATTTATTTACCATATTTTTTTTAATATGAAAAGATAAAAAAATTATATTTTTAAAATTTTAAAAGTGTTCTAATTTTTAGCCAGATATTAATTTTTTTTATTTTTCATCAATCAACACAACTTTAAATGCCCGAAAATACTAATTACAGACCTAACTTCCAATTGCACCAATTTAATACCCAGGTATTAATCAATAGGAAAAAAATTCTTTTCTCCTTTCAATTATTTTTGTTTTTCCCCCCTCACCCGATTCTTCTCTTCCACATCCTTCTTCTCCAATCGATTTTCCTCTCTCTCTCTCTCTCTCTCTCAATTATTTCCTCCCTCACAATCCCGTCACCACCACCTCATGTGTCGCCGCCGACTCCATTGCACATGGATGCCGCTGTGCTCGATCGATGGTGTCGAACTCTGGCAAAGGAAGCAAGCACCGGACCCATGTGAGCTGAGACTTGAACTCATCCATCGTCAAAGTGGGTTGACAACTCAGACTGGTATGCAACGGTGGCTATCCTAAAATCCGGCAGGGTTTTGATGTCAATGGAAGCATTTGAAGGTGGATTTTCCGGTGGGGTTGTTTCTGCAGTGGTCGGATTGATGGGAATTTGTAACAGCCAGGGTAAAAATTTTGGATTTTTAACGGGACTGTAAAAGTCTTTTTACCGTGATTTACTGTTAAATTAATCTTGGGTAATTAATTCAAGGTAAATCGAGCGTCTTTTTTCGAAACCGAGAGTTTTCCCGCGCTCGTGATTTTTCCATGGATTTTTCGGACCTAATTGGTATTTTTCGGGTCCCGGGATTTTCGGAAAAATCACACCGGAAAATAACTAAGGGGGTATCAGTTATTTTCTGGTCCAGACTCGACTCGCTCCATAATGTAGACAAGCTGCATTATTAAGGATTCACATGTGCACAGTATTATTACGCCTATAAAAAGAAGAAAGCAGGAGAGGGGAAAAGGAGAAGAGAAAAAAAGAGAAAAGGAGAGGGAAAAAAAAAGAAAGAGAGAAAAAGAAAAGAAAAGAGAGAAAAAAAAGAAAAAAAAAGAGAAGAGAAGGAAAAAAAAAAAGAAACAGAAAAAAAAGACAAAAACAGAGAGAGGGAGAAAAAAAATGAAAACTGGAAAAAAAAAGAAGAAAAAAAGAAGTAAATAGAAAGAAAAAAAGAAAAAAGAAAAAATAAAGAAAAAGAAAAAAATGGAGTGAACAGTGTCGTCACCCTTTCTTCCTCGGGTTACTGTGCTCGCCGGAGCGTTCCGCGCCACCTCTCGTCACACCGCCGCCACCACCGAGCTCGCCGTCCCGTTGCGACCTCGAAGCCGTCATCCCCGTCGCCTTCCGTCGCGAGACGTGCCGCCAGCTGCCGTTGACCCGCGAGCAAACCCGGCGGATCTGCTTCTCCCGCGTCGCTGCTCAGCCTCCAGCGCCGTCGCGCCCGAGTTTCCACCGTCCACGGAGTCGCCTTCGTCCGCCGCTGCTGTTGGAGTGCTCGCCTTCTCCTGCCTCGATCTGTGTCGCTGCCGCGGCTGCACAACCCGCCGAGGTGAGCACGGGTTTGCGACGACCCGTATCTTCTGGTCGAGTCGCATAGTTCTGGGCTGGGTTAGCTTGGGCTTGGGCTGTGGGATGGTGCTGAGCCGAACCTTGGCAGGCCGTCTGCCTTGGTCTGGCCCGGCACTATTCATGGTCAGTCCGTTTAATTAAAAAAAAACAATATATATATATATATATATTTATTTATAATCTGGTATATACTTTTGGAAAGAAATTATATATTTACTTTGAGAAAATTATGGTCAATTTAATTCTTGTATTTTGAGGAAAATATAAATATATATACTTTGATAAATAATTAAGTTTTATTTTGGAAAAACTATTATTAATTGGAAAAAAATATAAATATCATGAAATTAATTTCTGGAAATTTAATATATATATTGTTTTTCCCTGGAAAATTATGGTTGTGGAATATCTATATATATATATATATATGTACTTTGAAAATTAAAGGTAATTATATTTTGTGTTGGAAAATATTATTATATATATTTAGGAAAAGATAAATACTATGTATATATTTTCTGGAAATTATAGACACGTTTCTATTTTTTTGAGAAAATATGGTAATTATCATTTTGGAAAAAGGTATAATATTTTAATGAAATATTTTGAAAAGAGTTTTAATTAAAGTATGGTACCGAAATTAAATTCGGATATACGTATGGTATAATATTTTTGGTAAAAGATGATAATAAAGGATATGTAACCGGGATGGGTTATTTCGCAGTTTTGGCATCATAGCATACCGATTATGTGCATTTATGTGAACATGTTGTTTTGCTGTATAGGTTCGGATATCGGACAGATTCCCGAGGAGCCGGCTTCGGACCGGTCATTGTTTCCGGATTTGAGTAATCGGCCAAGGTGAGGATGCATTTCCTTCAATATGTGCCTGTATTACTCGGTTATTGTGCTTGATGTTTATTGCACTGTTGGTTGTTGCTTTTGTTGTGATTGTTGTCGGGATGTTTATCCCAGTATTTTGAATTGGTTTTTGGGATGTTTATCCCCGTGTCGGGTTTTGGATATTTATTTTCGTGTCTTTTGGAATAAGTATAATGGAATAAATAATAAATTGTGTTAAGGATGTCGATCCTTGATTTTGGATAGGGATGTCTATCTCGGTATTTTGGTTAGGGATGTTGATCCCTGTGATTTGATTTGGATGATGATAATATAATTGTCACGTGGTAAGTAGTGGTACGACTCGATGGTTTAAGACTGTTTCGTGGTGGCCGTGACCTGGGTTACTTGTGATAAGCATGTCTTTGCTTGGGATGTCTATCCCGTGATTATATTTGGGATGTCTATCCCTGGGTTCGTATTTTTGGGATGTCGATCCCTGGGTTCTCTGGATTTGGTCTGGCACCCGGAATATGTTGATAACCAGGTCTGACCTCTAGCTTATCCGTGACGGGGCCGGAAAGATAAAATTGGAAATTGGATTTCTATTTGAATCATTTTGGTCTTAGACCGGTTTTGGGTCGGGTTTTTGGTTTGGTACGTATTTGGTGGTTTTTACCTGTTTTTGACCTTGAGTACTTATAGTGTGCATATTGATTGTCTATCCTTCGTCGATGAGCACTTCAGACTCACCCCTCACCTGCGGGCTTTCATCCCGTAGGATGAGTTATTTGTGGTACAGGTTTGGTGCATTCCAGACAGGCTGCGGCGTTATCCCTTGGACAGGGCTCGGATCCATAGTTTGCATCAGTATCGCATACAGTGTTTTGTGAGTTATTAAGTCTTCTGTTGTGCATTATTTTCTGCTATTGTTGGGCCATTGGGCCGGTTATGTTGTTATTGTTGTTTTTATTTTGGGTTGTCGAGCCTGAGTTATTGTTGTATACACTGTATGCTGGGCTTGGTTTGATTGGGTCGTCACAGTTCCGGCACGTGTTTACTGTGTACGGTAAATACGGGTCGGGGCATTTCAGATTTGGTTGTGGGTTTATTTGGGGATTGTTGTGTTGGAAACCTTTCGCAGGTTGCAGCTTTGGTGTGGCGGAGGGCTCTTTAGGGAGGCTAGGCCAGAATTGGTGGTGGCTCTGCTTGGACGGCCGCCGCACGTGCAAGTCGTACGCGAAGGACTGGGAGCCGATCTTACCGAGCTGAACGCTAGGACGGCACTGCCGTTTCGATGGCAGATGCGTTGGGCTGGGTTTTTGGACTAAGATGGGAGGTGATGAGTGCGTATTTGCACTCATTTTACGGGTTCTTTCAACGATTTTTAGCTTGTAAAAAATTATTTATTTTATTTATCCGTCTTGTTTTTAGCATTTTTCTCCCTTTTATCTTTATATTCCCTTTTCCTCAGGTTTTTAATATTTTTATAGAATTTAGAAATAAAAATTGGATTTTTCGGACAAGATGTGCAGTCCCAGCATAGGCTGCCCATGTGAACTGTTTCAGTATGAGCAACTTATGAACACATGGCAAGACAAGGTGAAGCCTTCCAGAATTTGGGTAAAAAATCCCCCATGATGCAGCCCAAATTCGTGGTGGACGAATCTCTGATGGCCCAAAGCCCATTGACAAGAATAAAGAGAGAAGGAAGTGAAGAAAAAAGACAAGCCCAAACCTTGAAGAGCCATCATGTGAGAAGCATATCTGTCTTTGTCATGTTTGTGACTTTTGTCTGCTGATGTCATCCAAGTGGAAATGGTCCAAGAGCATGTGGCGCCATCTTCATGTCTCAAGGAGCCACTCACGTTACATGAAGAAATGGAGGGAAGGAGTTGGTTCTGGAAGCTAAATATGGAGGGAAGAAGTGGTCCTCCACTTCTAATTTTGGCACAAAAATGGGAGCCCACACAACCCCCTCTTTTGTCGCCTTTGGACCTTAATTTCCAGCCACACACCCTACTCTCCCTTCACTATATAAAGGACCACACTAGAAGACAAAGGCATCAAGTTCTACATCCATACCTCATTCGGCAAAAATGCAAAAATAGCTTAGGAATTGTACTTTCCTTTTACTTTGTAATTCTAGCATTTGGCTTTAGCTTTTGGAAGATTCTAGCTTGGAGATTTGTCTCTTTTGGTACAAGGTTGGCTCCAATTTTTTGTAAGTTTATTCTTGAATTAATCATGATGAACTATTTCCAAGTATTTGTTTTTTTCTTTAAGGCTATGTCTTGCTATAATTCTTGTCTAGGATTAGGTTGAACTTGTTAATGTTTCCATGCACATTTAATTAAGTTTTATTTCTAAAATTTATTCTTTTTTAATCCGGTTATGAAACTTCACTATGTCAGTTGCTTGATCACCAATTAGCATAAATTTATAATGGGAAACGTTAAGTGACAACGTCGTTTGCCTTTAGAAAAATATTAACCGGGCTTTAAAAACCGACCTCGAGGGAGGCGTGATTTTTGTTGGAGATTAAGTAGGTAAATTTCTTAATGCTCTTAGTTTATTTTATCACTAGCAAATGGATAGTGGAAATAAATTAGGAAGGGATTTTACGGCACTACGAGAGTAGGTTATCGATCTAGCTTTGATTTACCGTTTCTTTTAAAAGAGTTTATTTTCAGATTTAATTCATAGATTTTAGGCTAGCTGTGTAGTGACAGGACATGGTTTACTTATGTGTAGCTTAATTGCGTGGAAATGTTGGCAAGGAATTCCCAGAGTCCTAGATATTTAATATTATAGACTTTAATCGTCTCTATTTGTTTTAGTTTTCCGATCTAAGTCATCAAACTTATCACTTTTAATTATTCTCTAGATAATCATAACTTGCTCGATTAAGTAGTATTTAGCAAAGATCCTTGTGAGACGACCTTGTGTGCTATAACAAGCCTGTATACTTGCAGAAAGCTATCAGGAGGCTAGAGGTCCCGGTGGATATGGCTGCGGTATTCGAAGGCGGTGCAGCAGCGGAGATAGATGGGCGGTGCGCAGGATAATGGTTTGGAAAGTGACGTGGTGGTTCTTCTAGATAGAATAAAATGATGATGTGTGTGTTGCTCTTCTGGTGATGATGGAGGAACTTTTGTTTAAATTTTTTATTTTTTCATATTTAAGAAAATATGGCAGATAAATAATATTTTTAGTTGGATTAATTGGCTTATCCGAGTATTAAATTAAATTAAATTGGTACAATTGGAAGGTAGGTCTATAATTAGTTTTCTTAGGGCATTTAAAGTTGTGTTGATGGATAAAAATAAAAAATTTATTATCTGGCTAAAAATCAGAATTTGGGTAAATATTATCCCACACATTTTTAAAATAAAAAAATATATAAGTTTTTATCTTTTCATATTTAAGAAAATATGATAGATAAATAATATTTTTAGTTGAATTAATTGGTTTATCTGGGTATTAAATTAATTATGATATAATAATGTGTTGTCGGCCCAAAAGTGCCTGAGGGGGGATGGGTGAATTAGGCTTTGAACTTTTTCGGACAAAGGAGATTTGGTTTATGTGATACCAAATCCGGGTAATTTTGGTCAACATGTGTTTGGTTATTATTTTTTTTCTTTTTCCCATTGGTCCTCATTGGCTTTTGTTATTAAAAATATTTTTTTATTAAAAAATATCCACATGGATGCCTTCGCCACGTGGACCATCCATCCCCGCCACTTGGCATACACGTCAGTGGCGGGCACGCACTAATTAGGCCAATTTTGACTTCGACCAAATTGAACAAAATTGAATAAGTCAGACATTCAATTGACCAAATTAAAGAAGTTGGACATCTAATTGAACAATTTAAGCCTTTCTTTTATAAAGGTATTACTTTATCTATGTGGTTATGGTTAGGGGTGAGCAAAATGTCGGTACGATAGAAAGGGTGATTAGTATGACTCTTTCGAAAACCCTTTTCTTCGACCGTTGCCGTGCCATTTTTCACCTTGAGCCGATTGGTATGATACCGATTAATACCGATGTCGGTTCAGTTATATGCTTACCGACCGAATGCCGCAATTTCATACCCTTTTTTTGTCATCAGAGAATAAGGGGAAGGATCAGTAAAAGAACAACGAGAAGAGGTTGAAATTGTTAACAATTCATTTTTCTCACCAATACTCATTTTAAACTTCATCACTTCAGAAGAAAAATTACAAAAAATCCAAAAGAACCCCTAGAAATTAACGCCAGTGACATATAAAAACACTCAAAAATCAAATCCAACCTATATAACTCATGTTTACCACAATAAAAACAATCTAACAAGGATAAGCTAGTGGGAGGAGGTGATGAAGGAGACAAATCTCGGCAAGAGAGCGTAGACGCGAGGGTCGAGGAAGGGACGAACGTGGCTGGCAGCATGAGGGAGGAGGAAAGAGAGGGTAGGCATAGAGAGGGCGGCGCATGTGAACACCCAAACTTGACTCATGATTTATTTTATTATTTTAAATTATGAATTTATGAGATAATTTGATTGATGACATGAATATGTTTGTGATTTAATGTAGTAGAATAAGGGTATTTTATTTGCGTATTTTTTTAATTTATTTTTGGCCCTTTGTTATTTGATTGATTTTGGGTTAGAAATAGATATTAGGTTTGGGTTAATAAAATATGGATCCTCCAGAGATAATAGCCCATTTAAACACATGGTCTACAGTTAATTTTAGTCCTAATTTTCGTGGAGATATGGGATTAAACGTATATTTTGCCTATTTTGCGTTTTTATGGTAGTTTTAATTAAAAAAGAATAGTTTGATGTGTAGTTGATAATGAGGAAAAATAGTGGAGTAGGAGACAAGTTTAAGGTGTTTTCTAGGTCAGGGAATACTCTAGAAGGCGTGGGAACCAACTAGGAATCAGATTGGAGAAGAAAAAGTAAGAAAAGAGGAAAAATTGTACAGTCGGTGGCGGACATGGAAACATGTCCACCGCCACCAGCGGACTTAGAGAGATGGCCGCCAGGCACTGGCGGTCGTCACAACCGGGCCTATGGAGGTCAATGGTTCCAGAACCTTCTTTTTGCCTCTTTTTCCAATCCCTAACCCATAACCATCAGATTTAGGAGTTCAAACTCGACCCTTAGATAAATAGGACAACCCCTTACCCCATGAATACTATAAATACACCCCCCATGTAACGCCCCGAATTTCGTTAATTGTTTTTCTTTCGGAATTTTCGAAATTTTTATTCCAATTGTACCCTCGAGGAATTTTCGGGATTTTAGGTCAAGAGGATTATTATCAATTTCTTCTTCTCTTCTTTGGAAATATTTATTTAAGGGTGAAATTAAACCGTAATTGGATTTCCTTTGGTGTTTATTTGTATTTAGTGGTGAAACACAAGATGGGGTGTAGTTTTTACTAAAACTACGTAGTTTTGGTAGAGCCAAAACTTAAAACACACAAAGGGATGCGTTTTGACTTTGAGGTTGACCAGGGGAGGGACTTGTAGGTGAAGTGACGCCGTTTGGAAGCAAAACGACGTCGTTTTGCTTCTGACAAAAACCCTAACCCTAGGGTGGGGGTATAAAAGGCATCTCTTTCTCCCTCTCTTCTCTCTTTTCTTTTTCTCCTCTTCCAC
>JAKUCV010006197.1:16797-59329 GCA_028386065.3 Turnera subulata
TCATTTGAGCTATTCTTAATTATACAGTCCCATACCCGTATAATTATGAAATTGCCCCAACTGTGCAGCCCCATCCCTACACAGTCTCAGGATCTCTCCTATTCCGGTGTGGATTCGGTTCATTCCTGTGCCCCTCCTTCTAGAAGCCTGCCAGAAGCCGCTCCTTGTCCATGCTCATCCCGGCACCGGCGTACACTTCCCGCCCTCATAGACCCCGGGTGTCACACCCCATTACACACGAGAAGGGGACACATTAGAATTATTCTCTACACACCCATAAGCTTAGAATGCTTGGAGAAACCCTTATTCTTTGAGTATAGGAGACATTCAAAGAGTTGATTTTCTAGAGAGATTTCGTGGAGAGGAGTAACAACAACCCAGTAGCAAGAGGAGAGAAAGAGGGTTACAAGAAGGAGGCCAATCGGAGCAAATCGGTAGAGAGAAGAGTGCAAACCCGAGAGAAGCTTTCTTCCTTGCACAATCGCGGGAAAATTGCAATATCTTGAGCTACAGATGTCAGATTGCTATGCTCTTGGTGTCTCTTGAAAGCTAAGAGAGAGAGAGAGATACAATTCTATTGTTGACACTAGACGTTGATTCGGTTTCCTTTTGGTACTAGTTTTTTATTAAAGCCAAGTCAAGAACGGGAGCGAGAGGAGGGCTTCAAGAGGTAACCCTAACCCTTTAATTCGATTTTTGCTATTGTTGTGTTGCTGTGATACTGTTGTTGATGATGCTTTGACTTTCGTGTGAATCCATTCTTAGAATTACATGGCTTTGACCCCGATCACTCGGGTACGTAGGTAGTCTCGGTCTGAAAATGGGATGCAAGCCAAATTTTGTTTATGTTATGTTGTTATATGCTTTGTTGGTGCTGTGATGTTGATGTTGCTGCTGTGACATTAATATTGTCGTCATGATGTTGATATTGCTATTATGACGTTCATGTTACTGTGATGTCGCTAGCTTGGGAGTTGTGTTGTGTTGTTGCGATATTGCTGTGATGTTGATGTTGTGGTTGTGATGTTAATGTTGTGGCTTTAATGTCGTTGTTGTTGTGGTAATGTTAATGTTGCTATGATGTTTCTACATCGTCTGTCATGTTGTGTGTGTTGTTGTGATGCCATGAAAAAACTACGTGAGCTTTGAATCCGGTGGCCGGGGTACGTAGGTGGATTCTAGTGGTGGAATCTCAAGCTCAATTATGTGTTTGTTTTTTATTTTGCTTTTATTTTTGCTTTTTTGTTTCTGTTGTTGTGTTGTTTGTGCATAAGGCATACAGGGATCTTCAATTGCACACGATTTCGGCCCAACACGGATGGGTGCCTAACACCTTCCCATCTGTGACGAACCCACGAATCCTACATCTTTGGTTCGCTATGACTGGTTGCTGCGGGTTATAGATGTCAATATTTTTCCCTGAATTTTGTCCTTAATAAAATTCAGGTGGCGACTCCTTTGATGTAGTGAGGGATCAAATTAATTTTTGATCGGGTCCTCACAGCGCACTAGGAGAGGGCGGCGCACCAGGAAGGGGGACGACACCTACAAGAGCCGGTGGGTCATGAACCTGAAGCACAACCACGATGCCAAGACAATAGCTATTGGGGGGAAAAGACAGATGAGAGAGGGAGGTGAAAGTTTTCTGATTTTAGGGTAAACAATTAACAAATCGTGTATTTATATAGGTGTGGGTTTGGGTCTGGTTGTAGCTTAGACTTGCTTTTTCTAAAAAAAAAAACTTGGTGGGCTTGGTTTAGGAATGGGTTAGGTAATTTTGAGTTTGTGTGCTTGGATTGTCAGTATCGGCTTGTGCCGATTACCAAATGTGCAAACCAGTATTGACCAATTTCTTTCACCCATCTAATTGGCTCGGTACAAATCTCAGACATAACTCTAAGTTTCCTCAATTTTTGAACCGATACCGTCAGTATTTTGTCGGTTTCAGCTCGGTAAATTTGCTCACCCCTAGTTGTGGTTGATTTCTAGCGTATACTTGTCATCCAGGTCTAAGTAATTTTAACCATTTATGGTATATATGTGTCACTCGCTTCACGTACTAATATTATAAATGTGTTACTCTATCTACGTGATGTTGACTGCTTATTGTGTACGTGCCATTCTGTTGTCTTCGTGATTATCATTATTTCTTGTCTATATGTGTTACTCAATTCACGAAAATGTGATTGTTTCTAGTATATATATTTAAGTGATTTTAATCATTTATGATGTATACATCCACTTTATTCACATGATTATTGACTGTATACATGTGCCACTATTTATGTGATTCTAAATATTTATCGTGTTTATATATATATATATATATACTTTGTTCCACTATTTATTATTGTATATATGCTTACTTTGTTTATTGTATATATATATTACTTTATTTACATGAGTTTGGATGTGTCATATATGTATTTCTTTTGATTGAAAAAAGTTTAGGTTGAGGGGAGGTTCTCTCAGTCTAAGGTTAGGGCAAACTACTGGGTTCAACAAACACTTACTGTGAACACTTACTATGGTATTTACAGATTAACTATCAAGAGGGACGATCAGTGGGATTCGAACTTTAAATCTAATAAGGGTGATGACTGAACTCTCTATTTAAGTGTGTTTAACTAATTTATGTTCAAGTGATTTGATTGTTTATTGTTTATATATATCACTCCATTTACGTCATTTTTAACCATTTATCATATATATATATAATTCTCTATGCTTTTTTGAGTAAATGTGTCGACGTGATATTACCATATGCTTTTTTTTTTTTTTTGGTTTCTCATCCAGTATCGAGAGCTTTGCCTTTTTTTTTAATACAACTTTTTTATAAATATTTTTAAGTAAAAAAAGCATATTTGAGGTAAATACTAAGAAAATATTCTTAAAGGACCAAAATAAATGATGATGTATTAACTACTAAATAATATGTTAAAATAGTATGACTATAATTAGTGGTGGAACCACCAAAAAAGATGTAAGAAAAATAAAATCGTCAAGGTGAATAAAACCAGCGGTTAAAACATATAAAAAAGAAATAATAAAATGCAACCAGACAAGACAATAACAACTGCAGCACTCTCATCATCAGTCAGACTTAACAAGAAAATGCTGTATTGCTCACAGTTATAAAGCAATTAGAAATCGCTTACTTGCTTTTCATGATTACAAAAATGATAAAGCTAAAGTTAAGGATGCTACATTCTTCATAGATCTCAGCTAAATGTATCACCCCCCCCCCCCCCTCAAATTGATACCATCCATAATGGCCTTTTCTTCTTTCTTTTGCCTCTTTTATAGCCTGCAGGAATTCTGATTCTTTAATTTGCCCGACCAAAATTCTCCTCAAAATCAAATGCCAGCTACCAAATCCGAGGACTCTGCCTCTTCATTTGCAGAATATTTCAATCGACGAGCAGCTTTTTCAACCTGCAAAAAAAAAGTGTCAACAAATTGGCAACGATTATTTAGATATTTATATTCCCAAAGTTGTCTTAACAAATTAAGCAATGTGTCTTAACAATTTTAGATTACCTCAGCCTGCCAATTTGTTCTTGCAGTAAGCATGATTAAAGTGAGAGTCTGCAGAAGAACACCAATTATCATCCCCCACCAAATCCCCTGAAAAGTAAGAGAAGGAAAATGTTTGCATTTCTTTTTTTCATTGCAAAATGTTGAGAACAAAACAAAAGTTGTAATCGATTGAAAGAAACTTACTGCTACTCCTAAACTGGTCTTGAAGCCGAGGACACAACCAATTGGTAGTCCAATGATGTAATACGTTGCCAGATTAACATAAGCAACAACAGCTTGCCATCCACTCCCAATAGCCACGCCTTTCATTTTCAAGAAGGTTAAATAACTAGGATAGGATATTGCTGATCAAGAATTTTACAGCAGTAAACATACATTTACTTTGTTTACCTGAAAGTATAGGTTGAATGCCATTCAGGAAAACAGAGATGGCCAGCAGAGGAGTCAGATTGGTAACTGCCTCTATAACCTCAGAGTCACTTGTAAAGAGTTTGCTTAATCCAACCCGGAAAATGAGAATTATGGCACTGAAAACAATACTAATAAGAACGCTGGTGGCGTTAACTACTATAACCGAAAACTTTGCTACCCTTGGATGAGCAGCCCCCAGCTCATTACTTACTCTAACACTGCAAATTCATTACCATGTCATAAAACAAGGGGGAAAAACAAAACCAGACGAAAACTATGCAGTTTACTTTTTGACTTACCTGGCAGCTGCGCTTAGACCCAGCATAAATTGCATATCCCAGTTCAAGTAATTCATGCTGAAGGTGTATCAGTTTTAAATTAGAAATGAGGAAGACGACTCAAGTGGATAGTGGAGAAGAGGATGGTGGCAACGTACCAAATAGAAATGGAGTCAAGTGAAATGGTTGGGTTAGTGAGGAGGCCAGAGATAAGGACTAGTCCTTGGTTGTACCATATCTCCAAGCTACAGTTATAAAAAGTGAAGATTGAGTTCCATTACTCTCAGTAAAATGTTGTAGTAGTATGCTATCTGCATTTTGCGATTGAGACAAAATTGAATCAGGATTTTTTACCAGAGCATGATAGCTGATGCAACTGTGAGCTTGAAATAAGGCCATATTCCTGAGAAAGCTCTTGCAGAGAAACCTGTCCAGGTTTTCTTGCAGGATGGGCTCAAGAGAATGTAAAGCCCGTTCAGGAGGACCAGAAGCCACCAAGAAAAACTGAGTGTTAGAGCTGCCCCAATGAGTCCATAGTCCAGGACGTAAACAACAATCCAGGTCAAAAGAGTGTGGAGTAGGAATACAGCAATGGACATGTATGCCAAAGGATTCACAATATTCTGAGCTTGGAGAAACCTTTGCAATGGACAGCTTATGGCAAATGCATATATCTGCGGGATCAAGCCGCGTGCGAAAATTTGACCCTGCTCGGCTATGCTGTCAGATTGCCCCAAAGCTTTTAGGACTGATTCTGAGAACCAGTATAGGAATGTTAGGAGGATAGCTGCTCCGAGGTGCAATACCATTGCTCTTTGGCAATAGATGCCCATTTCTGGGTACCTTTTGGCTCCATAGGCTTGGCCACATATGGTTTGCACAGCACTAGCCATACCCAGCTTGTTAAAGAAAGACAAAAACCCATAATTATACAGCAAGTATGGAAAAGGTTGTCAGGGATGCGGATGTAAGTAGCACACTTAAGTGGTGTGGCATAGTTAAAAAGGAAACAATTTAGCTATGGCTGAAAAAGTTGCAATTTCTGCTTTACAAATGACACCTAGAATGTATAATGAATTGAAAAAGAAAACATATACGAAGCAAAATCAAACGTGAAGGCCATGGTTAGTGGGCGTAAATAATGACACCAGGAACAAGGTAAAAAACATTCAGTATTCGTCTCTGAACTAGCATAGTAGCTAAAATAATAGATGTCTTGAGACAAACCATAATCCCATAAGCAAGACCTTGAATTCCAACACTTGCAATAGATGCCCCAGCAAGCTCTAAAGCGCCCAAATGCCCTGAAAACATAAGGGTCACAAAACTAAGCATGTAGTTGAATATGGAATTGACTATTGATGCCCCAGATAGGAGCCAAAGTAGCCTGGATTCCCATGCAACAAGCCGTGGCCACCACTGCATTGCCACAGGGCTCTGGTCCAGGAATTCTTCAATTGCATCGGATGACAAATCAGGAATCTGTGAATGCGAATCAAGTCCTAGCAGCAAAGGCCGGTATTCTGCTGACCCCATGGTTACAACCCTTTGAGCCTAACAGAAATAGAATTTTTATTCCTCGGCAGATATTAGTGGTACGAGTCTGCCTTATATCTGCAATTTTTTAGATGGCATTAGTGAAAAATGAAATTAGAGAGCTGACCATTGTAACTATCAGTCCACTAGCGAAGAAGGGTAGAAGTCATGGTCTCAAATGTGCCATCCCATACCAATACTGCCTGTAGCGTAATTTCAAACATATTGGGAGTTCAATACGAACTGAGACATCAGAATTTTTTGCTTTTTCTCTTTGCCAAGATGTCATGCTCATAGGTGCTGGGCCACAGTCTAATTTCAGAAAAGCTTAGAAATAGAAAGTACATACTGAAAGGGACCACCTGGGATTTTATTTTATGATATTGTTGATGAACTTTCTAAGACTATTAGGTGAAGGACTGCGGGAAGCAAAAAGACTATTAGGTGAATCCGTCCCTTATAGTTCTTGATATTGGTCATATGGTAGGGGAACAATTTATAATTTCCCCCCCAAGGATCTGGGGTTGTTGAACACTATACGGAGGGGGTTAGTTCAGGGCATGTGGAGATTCAAATAATACCCACTGTGGCAGAAAGCATGCGAGAAGTCAACAGCCACGGTTGTCTCTTGGTTTTCTCCCATTGGCCAGTGGATTTCTCCAAATAGAAGGGAAAACATTCTAGATATGCAGGCCTTTAATTCTTTTAGCGAACATATAAGGAAGGATTTTATTCACGATTCATGTAATAGCCATGCATTTTCCTGTTATGAGTAACTCTCTTGGACTTCTTTAACTGGTTACCTCTGCAATTCAAAGAATGTCATCAAAGAGAAATAATTTTACAAATTCTGAAGAGTTCGTTACGTAGTCTTCCAATTTGCACAACAATAATATTTCATTTAATGCTTTATAAATGGCTTCAGCCTGGGGATGTGATTCATCCGCAGCTAGAAATTCATGAAACTCACCCTCAATCTCTATAAAGCTACAACCAGGAGCCTTCTTAACTCCTCTTTCCCTCATCAAGCTCCTAACCATCCTTACATCGGCCCATCTTCTCCTCTTTGCAGAAATATTTGCCAGCAAAACGTATATACCACTGTCTTCAGGATCCAAATCTAAAAGTTTATGGGCAGCGAGCTTACCCAGCTCAACATTCCCATGAATCCTACAAGCACCGAGAAGGGCACCCCAAGCAGCCTTCGTTGGCACCATCGGCATCTTTGCTATTAGCCCATAAGCATCTTCCAGGAGTCCTGCTCGACCAAGCAAATCAATCATACAAGCGTAGTGTTCCGCTTTAGGCTCTACATTGTAGTTTCTTTTCATGCTGTGAAAATAATCTCGGCCTTCAGAGACTAATCCACCATGACTGCAAGCAGACAAGACGCCAACTAATGTAATATCATTAGGCTTGAATCCACTGTTTTCCATTTGTTCGAAATATACTAGAGCTTGCTTAGCTTCGCCATGAGCTGCACATGCAGCAATCATGGAATTCCAAGAAACCAAATCTCTCTGGGGCATGTCACCGAAAACCTTTGCAGCCTCATCAATGGCTCCACATTTAGCATACATATCTATAAATGCATTTGCTATAATAACACTAAATTCAATGAGATTGCGGTCGATATAGTGGAAATGAATCCACCGACCCAAATCCAAGCAACCCAATTGGCCGCAAGCAGAGAGCACACAGACTAACGTATTCTCAATCGGTGTTAATCCAGCCTCTGCCATGCAATGAAACAATTTTAGAGCTTCCTCGGGTTGATTATTCTGAGAGTAGCCAGCAATCATTGCGCTCCAGGAAACTACATTCCTCTCGGGCATCTCATTAAACAACTTTCTTGCCAACTCTAACTCACCACTTTTTGCATACCCATTAACCATGCTAGTCCAGGAGAACACATCCTTGATTCCCATTTGGTCAAAAACTTCCCTGGCAGTAGCCAAGCAACCACATTTCACATACATATCCAAGACCGCATTCATCAAACTTAAAGTACACTTCACATTCTTCTTCCTGACATATTCATGAATCCTCTCCCCTAACTTCAAATCCCCCTTCTGAGAACAAGCCGAAAGCACGGCAATCACCGTGACCTCATTCGGATCCACACCACTCAATAACATGGAATCAAAAAGCTCCAAGGCCTCGCTAAAACAACCGCGCTTGGAATACCCATCAATCATTGACGTCCAAGAAACAACATCTCTCACAGAAATTTCATCAAACACTTGACGAGCGCTACCCAAACAACTTCGCTGGGCATAAAAATGAATCAACCCATTTTGCACTAACAAATCACAGAGAAAACCCATCTTCAAAATCACGCAATGAACAGCCTCACCCTCTAAAACTCTCGAAAACTGCTCACATACTTTAAGCGAGAAAATGAAGCTCCTGCGGTCCATTTCAACACGTTCCCTAACCATTTCGCAGAAAAGAGAGTACCCTTCCAACGGCATTTTCGCTTTAGAGTATCCTCTGATCATCGTATTCCACATATAAGTATTGGCGTTCTCGATTTGGGTGAAAAGAATATGGGCGTGGTTTATGTCTCCCGACTCGGAGAGAGCGCAAAAGGCCAAGACGCGGCTCGCCGGGAAAGTATGGGTAATGAGACCGGTCCGGGTCATGTGGGCTTGGATTTGCTTCAATTGGGACATGGAAGTGCAGGACTCCAAGGCCAGCAGAGTTGGGTGGGTGATGATCACGTTGGTGGGTGAGTTCCATCTTGTTGTCCTGGCAGCGGAAGTTGATAACTGAAAGAGGGTTTGGTGTTTGAAATAATGTCTGTGAGACGACAACAGAAGCAAGGTTGATTTTGTTGGGGTTATCAGAGAAGATATAAATATTGCTGGTTTCATGTGGAGGAGAATGCACTAGAAAATACACGCATTTGGAGACTAGAACACAAATTCCTTTGGATTTGGTAGAGTTTGTAGCCTCCTTTAACGAGCAAGTATTTTTCTATTGGTAAGTTTTAATTTATTTAATCTTAGGTATCCTCTTCTTACACTGATCCACCGTACCCAAATTCCGGCGTGGCACAAAAGAAAAGACTATGATTTATGGCCCAGATAGGTTTTAGATTTCACTACTAAAACCCACACCATCAGTCATAACCGAACTAAATTGGGTTGAAAAAACTAAAAAGGGTCAATGGGAGTGGACCTAACTTAGTGGTGTGATTGAAATCATTTTGAGAGAATTGGCATTGACAATCCATTGTCTGATGCATTCTTAGATCTTAGTTGGCAAAGTGATGTTTATCCAACACAACCACCTTTTCACCTAGTTAGAGTTTGGCTGTTCTTTTACCACTTATTGATGCCAAAACAAAATCCATCACCCCATAAGACCATTAAGTCAGTCATTTTCAGGCACAAAAATTTTACACCAAAAAAAGCAAAAGCGAAACAACCCTATATATATATATCAACAACAACGTAGTCTTTTTTATTCAATCATATGTTCTATTGCACACTCTCGATTTCCTACTTCAACGTCCCACATTAACCCTCCTCTCGACTCGAGCTCCAAGAAACACAAACATAAAAAAACAAGCATAAAAAGGAAAACAGAAGAGAAAACAGAATAGCCCCCGGGAATTCTCTTTTCCTTTATCGGCCAGTCTCCATTCCCTGTTTTCTTTAATTCCTTATTGGAAGATTGCTGATGCTGTGCGAAGGTTGGTTCTTTATTGCCCTGATTTCACTGTTTCTCGAATTTCCTGTCCTTGCTGTTTTGGCAAATTTGTGCTACTGGTTTCTCGAGAATCTATCTCTGCTCCTTAGGGTTTTCAACGGTCAATTCGCTTTGTTTGCTTCAAATTTAGGGTTTTGGGATGTGGGTTTTTCTTCTTGGACTTGTTTTTGCGTGCTCAACTCTTTTTTCTTCATCAAAATTATGGGGTCATGTCATTTTGTTTGCCTTCTCTGCTTAATATTCGTTGCAGTTCGCTTATCTATAAGTTCCTTTGCCAAAGAAGAGAGTTTTACTAACAGCAGTAGCGAGCAAGATAAAGTGAAGCAGGGATTTTTAGCGTCAAGCATTTTATTTGGTGATATGTTTGCCGCTAATCAATTCAGTACCTGAAATTTGGCTTGTTTCTCGCACCATGCAGGAATTTCCTGTGATTGTTTAATTTAATGTTGGTATTCGGAATGCCCTGAATTGATTTGTAGGTTTTGAATTTGGTTTTGCTGTGGCTTTTTGGCATCAATTTGCCATTTGTTGTTTTCACCCGTTTTCGGGGCACACGTGGCTGAGAGGTTACTTGCATGAGCTCTATGTGGCTTTAAAGCTCCAAAGAGCACACAGTAGTGAATATTTTTAAACCCCTAAATCTCATGTATGGTATTTTCAGTGCTATCTGTTTCCTTATATAATTTCTGTGGCCTTGAAATTTAGGATGAGGCTTGCACAGGAAGAGTCAGCTTGTACTGCTGAACAAGTAAGTGTCTCGGCCCAACTATATGGTGGCTGCATAATTCTTGCATTATCTCATTTGATTTGTTCTTTTTTGTATACTCGTCTTTCCTATCTCCAGGGAAGATATCCATTCTATTGGAAACTTTTATCACTCTTTTTATCATTCTTAGTTGATATTTTCAACTGTGTTTAGTCCTTTAACAATTTGATTTCTCTTTCTCTCTAATATCTAACATGAATGAATTTCAAATTAAATGAACAGGTCATTGACTTAATATCAGGAGTGAAGGAGTTGCATGGGGTAACCTCTCAGGAGCTTGGCAAATTATTAAGAGACTCTGAAAATTTTACAATTCACTTTCATTCTGAAAAGGGGTCAACAATAAAGGTAACATAAAAAATTATCACCATCGTCAATTGCTTGACAATTTTTACTTTCACCATCTGAAATTCTGTGGCGGTATGTGTGTGTGTGTGTGTTTTTTTTTTTTTTCAGATTGATGTAGAGAAGCTTGCTGGCTTTCTTCCTTTGCACCTTATTGCGGTGCTTGTCTCATCCAGAAGAGATGAGTCGTTATTTCATTATGTACTTTGTGGCGTTCGACTTTTGCATTCCTTGTGTGAGGTTGCCCCACGGCATGCCAAACTTGAGCAGGTTAATTTTACGGATCATTGCACAAAGTTTATCTGTTGACCTCCTGTGTTTTTTCCCCCTTTTTATTCTCTTGGTGCAAAAGGATATTTGGAACCTTTTGGTTTTGTATGAGGAATCATTTTTTCTTCCTGTTTTTCAGTGGCAAGGATTGATATATTTGTAAGAAAGACGTATGAACTGAATGTTTTATCTGGATCTGAGTATTTGGTCTGTATTTATGATTTTCCTTTTAATGAATTGCAGGGGACAATAGGATTTTGCAGGATGTTTATTGGTGTTTTAAACATTTTTGTTGTGGATTATGTTTTCTTTTGTTTTTCTTTTTTCCATTCTCCTTCAGTTTGGTTTCCCTGGTTCAATAGTATGCTTCCTGAGACTCATGATTGTTCTCCTATTCTAATCTTGAAGATGATTGTTATTCCTTCTTTTTGAATTTTTCCACAGATTTTGCTTGATGATGTAAAAGTATCGGAACAAATATTGGACCTGGTGTTTTATTTGCAAATTGTTCTTAGTAGCTATAGACAGGTACTCCTTGATAACTTTGTGGTCTCACTTTGCATGCTATTTATGTATGCTTATGTGGATTGACTTTCATGTTGTAGGAAAATCATTATTCAAGTTCTATGTACCTTGTACATTCAGCACTTGTGGCATGTACATTACAGTTGCTCACGGGTTGTATAGCTTCACAGTGGCAAGATCTTGTGCAAGTATTGCTTGCACATCCCAAGGTATTCTTTCTCGGACATACAATGAGCTAACTGTCATGTAGAGGAAATGGATTAAAACGTATTCAGGGGGCCACCGTTATTCTTGCTTTCTGTACTCTAGATGTAGACTTTTCACCTCCGACCACCCAAGTCGACTCTTCTTGACAATTTTATGCAACATGACCCCTTTTTTAAGTTTTGCACTAGTAGACTCAGAGAGATGTTTGCATATCCTGATATGAATTTCATGCAGGTTGATCTACTCATTGATGCAGCTTTTGGAGCTGTTCATGTGGCAGTTAGGTTTCTTCAGGTTCAGCTATCAGCTCAAGATGCTGATGTTTGTATGAGATCCGGTCCAACATCTGAACAGATAGTTAACTATCTATGCCAACAATGTGAGGCTTCCTTACAGTTTCTTCAGTCACTGTGCCAACAGAAGGTGTTTCGCGAACGCCTGCTTAGGAACAAGGTTGTTAAGATAGAACTTCTTTTGTTTTGTTTGCTTTGATTGAAATTGGAAGTCTGGTCATGCATATAAGTTTAATATCTCTATAGCTGAACAAGATACACAGAAACTTGTGTTATCAAACTGTGAGCATCCAGGTAATATATATTTGGTGAAAAAGCCTGATGAGGTAAAAATTTAATATTTCTCGCAGTTGCAGATCCATTGAGGATTAATATCTAGTATTCTCATGATTTGTTTTGGGTATTCATTACTTAAATAAATTATTGGGATTTCGTGGCAGGAGCTATGTGGAAATGGTGGTGTTCTATTTCTTGCCCTGTCCGTCCTGAAATTAAACATTGCTTCTCCTTTTAGGAAGTCTTCTACAGTTGTAGCTGCTGTTTCTAGACTGAAAGCTAAAATATTATCAATTGTAAGTCATGGGAGCAGAAAGCTTGAGAGGTGTCATAATCTACAGCTGCATACCCTTTTATTGACCTATACTGATATCTGTCAAATTATATTTGTTTCTCGATACTCTTTTGTTCAGCTATTGAATCTTTGCGAAGCTGAAAGTATTTCTTACCTTGATGAGGTAGCAAGCTCTCCTGGAAGCCTTGATTTGGCAAAATCTGTGGCTTTAGAGGTTAGATTTTGCTGCTTATATGGTATCCCTGGATATGTGATTTACTTTAATGGCTTTTTCTTTGTTCAACTTGCTTAACCAGTGTTGCTTTGCGTAATTACTAATTTCTCAAACCACAATCCTTCCTGGAGCTCTCTGTAGCCAGTCTTCCATCAAAAGTTTCTGCCGTGAAACTTGTGCTAAAATTGTCTTCTATTACCCCGCATAGAGTAATTTCATGGAAGATATGCTGCTTTCTATTGCTGTTGGTCACAGTTTATCCCATGTGTTATCGCACTCTTCCTTCTTTGTAGCCTGTTTTGATTCCCAATACATGGGACATGCTCAATATTAAAACATTTGTTATAATGTAGGTTCTTGAAATATTGAAGGCCTCACTTCATAAAGATCACAAACATCTGGATGATTCCTCTGACAGAACTTTCCCAACTGGACTTTTGCGGCTGAATGCAATGCGTCTTGCGGACATTTTCTCGGATGATTCAAATTTTCGCTCATATATTACAGCATGCTTTGTAAGCTATTGTTGGATTCGCTGTTTTTAGTACTTCTGCTGTCCACAGCTCGTTTTTTTGATATAGGGACAAGGATTTTTAAAATTATGATTTTCCTGTCAGAAGGCTTTAAGGACTGTTGTGGACTGAGATGTAGGTTTTTAAAGTGAAAATACGAAGTCTAACCGGCATTGAAATGTAGGACTGCTAATCCAAGGACAATATATAATTTCTTGTTTACATCATTGTATTCTTCTACATTTTTTGTCATGGAGCTCTGTTTACTTGTAATTTTTGACCTCTCATGTATGGATGCATTATACTTAAGCTGTATTTTCAGAAGAGAATGATGTTTTTTTCCTGCATTTCTTCCAGACTAAGGTTCTGACAGCAATATTTTCTCTTCCCCATGGAGATTTTTTGTCTATTTGGTGCTCATCTGAACTTCCACCAAGGGAGGAAGATGCTACTCTGGAATATGACACATTTGCAGCAGCTGGATGGGTTTTGGACCTCTCACCCCAGAAACCATCAAATGCAATAAATTTAGAAATTAGTTTAATTCCAAGCAGTATGCCTCAAGCTGCATATGCACATCAGAGAACTTCATTATTCGTCAAAGTAATTGCGAACCTCCATTGTTTTGTTCCCAACATCTGTGAAGGTTGTTTTCCTTTTAAGCTCTAGTTAAACTTTCATTTCTTTTGATCTGCTGAATCCTGGCCTGATTACATTGTTCAATATAATCTACAGAGCAGGAAAGGAACCTCTTCCTTCATAAATTCCTAGAATGCATGCGGATGGATCCGTCTAAGTCTTTGCCTGGATTTGCCTTTGCTTCTGGTGCTCTAAAAGCAGTTACCGTTTGCAAGAACCTGCGTAACTATCACTGTACCTTGATTTTTCTTGATTGAAGATGCTTTCAGAAGTTGCTTTGCTCCTTATGTATACCTTTCACATGTAGGTTCATTGTTAAGTCATGCAGAATCTTTAATTCCTAATTCTCTGAACGAGGAGGACGTACAGCTATTGAGGTTGTTAAACTTGAAACTCATTTCTTCCTTTGTTTCTATATTGTTAAAACGGTGGTGTCGTAGTTGCCTTTTTTAGCTTAATTGGGGGTACAATGATTGTTGGGTAAGCTAAGCTGCTATCTTGTATGTTATGCACGAGCTTTTGAAGACCAGACCAGCCAGTTGAACTTGGGGTTAATTGTGAACCAGTTGTGGATGCAGCCCAAAGTATTCATTTGAAAATTTGCATTGAACCCAGATCCAATCCTGTTCGATTACCATTCCTGTTTTAAAAAAAACAGATTATGCATAATCTGAACGTGCTACTCAAGTTCTTAGACACTAGATAGGCTTTATGAAAATCCAACATTGCTGCCTTCTGCATCTCATAGGTGATGTTTGATTGAATCTGTCCATAATTGATTAATATCGCCTCTTCGAATATGGCTTGTGTGCTTAAAGCTGTATTGTATTTAGAACTCATATTGCTAGATTGGGATTCTGAAAATCTAAAATCAAGACACATTATTGTTGTTTTAATTTCATGCAGAACATTTTACTTCACTTGTCTGGTCAATGTGTGGGGTGTATGAATAATGCACCTATATGACTTTATGCATTATCCTCTTCTTCTTTTATGGTTGATTTCCAACATTCATTTGCTTTGTATAAGGGCTAATTCCCTGTAATTTTAACTCTGTGCCACAGGGTATTTTTTAACCAGTTACAATCACTGGTCAATCCTGCTGATTTTGAAGAAAACCAAGTAATTTTTCCTTTCAACTATTGTTGCGATCTATCTTCATTCTACTATGAAAGTTCCATTTTCTTGTTCTGTGAATATGAATGTGTTCAACTTTTGCTGTTGGAGAACTCAGGATATAAGATTTGAGAGATCGATATCTTTGGATAAATTCTCCACTCTCAATATCAGTGAGCATCATCAGGTGAACAACTGAAGTTAATTTACTTTACTGAGTTTCTTTCTTTTTAATGATAAGCATGAGTTGCTTTAATATCTTTATTCACTATTGACGATTGCTTCATTTAGAGGATTTGACTTCTGGCCCTGTCAGCAGAGAACGTGAAATGATTAAATTCTATCTGTGTCATAATACATGGATTTAGGAGGTCTCAAGGGCGCCTGAAAGGAAGAAGTATAAGAGTTTCCAATTTAAGCCTTGTTATTTAGCAATTCCTGAGAACATTAATGTATGAACTAGTAATTTCCAGTTCCGAAATAATTCATTTGACTATTTGCTGAGGGTATTGGATCCCAAATTCTTTTAAGTAGGACATGTTAATAGCCAACTTCTGAGACATCCTTTTCGTTTCTCCTTGGCGAGTTTTCCTTTTCTTTTCAAACCCTACTTGATTCCTTGGATTCCTAGCAGGAGGATCAAAGTACTGGGGGATGCCCATCACCTTTGCTAAGAAAGGAACTTTCAAATCTTAACAACAGAAGTGTCAGCCAGAAAGAGGAAATCTCAGAGAATTCTGCTTTCCAAGAAGAGGTCCCGCTCCATCTCAGAAATGAGCAGGCACAAGGTGGTGAAGTGAGTAGGGGAGACAAAGACAAGTCTGGTGGGAGTGTGTCTGGTACTTCAAGAGACTTAGACAGAGATGTCCAGAATGTTGAAACAAGTTCAGATACGAGTTCTGCTAGGGGAAAGAATTTTGCTGGTCAATTGGTGAATGGTGAATTTCCAAAATCGAGAGAACATGTCAAAGAAAGTGGTCCTGTAAAAGTTCAAGAAGATGCAAAAGTTGAAGAAAAGCAGCCTAGGAAGCGTAAACGAACTATAATGACTGACTATCAAATGTCAGTTATTGAGAAGGCCCTGCTAGAGGAACCAGATATGCAAAGAAATGCAGCTTCTTTACAGTCGTGGGCTGACAAATTAAGTCATCAGGTATGTTAAATGTTTTAACGATGCTAGCTTATCACCTTTCTGTTCCTGGACAGGAAGCCATTGTTGTCTAACAAATTTCTATGTTGTACTTTACAGGGTTCAGAAGTTACACCTTCACAGCTAAAAAATTGGTGAGGATGCCATATCTTTCCAAATTATTAGAATGCCACAGTTAAGACTACATATTCCTCTCAAGATTGTTTCCCTGTGATAAGCAAGATGACAGTTCGTGAGGCTCTTGAGTCTTGTCCATTTATTTTTTCCAATATTGAGTTAATCAAAAGATCTCAAGTAGGAGTTCCTGGGGCATATTAGTTGTGGAACTAGATCTATGCTGAGTGTTTGGATGTTATTGCCTTGTTTCCTTGGCATAAAAACCTGTTGCAAATGTTGTGTTATTGCAGGCTAAACAACCGGAAAGCACGACTAGCACGTGCTGGCAAGGATGTCCTTGGCCGTGCAACCATGGAGATTGACAGCCCAATACAAGAAAAGCAAAGTACACCAGCTCAACGACCATCACATGAGTCACCTGAGAGTCCTGCGGAAGATAATGTCCCATCAAGTGCAAGAAGTGTTCAAAGCACGCATAGAACACCCATTGGTGAGAACAATGAGGCCGGTTTAGCAGAATCTGCTGGTCCCTCTGCCGCCGAGTATGACCAATGCAAGCCGGGGCAGTTTGTTGTGCTCTTAGGTGGCCAAGGTGAAGAAATTGGCGAGGGAAAGATGTATCAGGTGCAAGGTAAATGGTGCGGTAAGAGCTTGGCAGAATCAAAGACGTGTGTCGTGGATGTGACGGAGCTTAAGACTGACAGATGGGCAAGGCTTCCGTACCCGTCTGAAGCCACTGGCACCACATTTGGCGAGGCTGAAACAAAGATGGGGGCAATGAGAGTATTGTGGGATTCAAATAAATTCTTGTTACGGCCTAAATGATGGCCGTTGTTAGGATGAGTTTTTACTTTCCCCCTTTACCGGAAGTTAAGTTCTTAATTTATAGAAATCATTGATCTTGCACCTCTCTTTTCTGTCTTTATTTTCTTTCGGTAGAGAATGAGGATTTCATGAAAATAACTCAACTTGGAACTCGGCTGGAACCGAACAACACAAAGTCTCCAACACAGCATGTAAATCAAGTTGGCGAACCGAGAGGACTAGGGGAAAACTATAGTGTGAAGAAAATGGGAAGAACAAGGAGAAAAGTGATAACTTAACTACCAGGACATAAAACCAATGTCGTGTGCCATGACTGGTACAAGAGAAAAAAATCTTATGTTATTCATATCCCTCTACTTACTAATATAGCTCGAGGAAAATTGTGAAAAATAGTATTTTTTTATGCAATAAGCGATAAGATTTACATTAGCATAAAAAAAAAAATGATAAGATTTACATTAATTCATTTTTCCGACCAAAGGCGTTCGTTTTTGAGTCTCATGATGACTGGTGCAATACCCAACTCAACTCCTCTATACTCTCTAGTAAGTGATAAAGAGTTGTTCATTACAAAATAAAGTCGAAGTTTACATGGTGAAAGAAAAAGAGTCCCACATCGAAGAAAACTTGAGAAACCAAAGAAACTAGGCTTATAAGTAGCTAGGCAAGCCACTCGTCCAAAGCACGCAGCCGCGCGGTGAGCACAGAGCGAACTATTCTTTCGCCTTTTACTAAAGAATACCGTGTGCTCGCCGCTGATAGCGGCATACGCCAATTTTTGGAGGGTTTCCTTCTTCTAGAAGGACGCCCCAACCAAGTCTAGTATTAAAACTTTGCAACTCCAACTCCATTACTCTTGTTAGGTTGGTTGAGAGGGTACTCTTTGTGTTTTGTAAGTTAGATGTTTGTGAAATTGACCGACTGATCAAGTAGTTGTTTTATAAGGTCTCTTTCTTTGCGTAAGAGACAGGGATTTGAGTGGTGATGGTGTCTATAAAAGACATAGTGCCGGCTGCTCAAAACAACATAAACGCCCAGTTCATTCTTTTGGACAAAGGGAGGACAACCATGGAAGGGCAGAACAAGACATGCATGGCGCTGGTGGCGGACGAGACAGCCTCTGTTCACTTCCAGTTGTGGGGAGACGAGTGTGACGCGCTTGAGCCCGGGGATATCCTGCGCTTGAGCAATGGGATCTTCTCCTACAATAGGAGCAACCACCTTGTCTTGAGGGCAGGCAAGAGAGGGGCTATTCATAAAGTGGGTGTGTTCACTATGGTTTTTGCCGAGACACCTAACATGAGTGAGATCCGTTGGGTTCCTGACCCTAATCACTCCAACAAGTACGTGCAGGAGTCTGTCATTTCTCCCCATTCCAGAATCTTCCCTCCTTTGCCTTGATGATTGAACAGGGGTTAAAAGTGACGTTGGTGTTTCCTTTTTCACTTTTGTAAACAGTAGGAGAAATTGGGGATGGTAATGGTTTCGATTTGTTTTCTTTATAAACACCCTTCACCGGATGATGAGGTAAATCTTTGCTTTCTGTATTTTGTTTTACTTAACACTTGCTCTAATTGGCTTGCATTAGCGGGAGTACTGTGTAATCAGCCCCTCAGGAGTTTGACTTCACGCAGCATAATTAAGAATGTAAAAAGCAGTTAATTGTGGTACGGGTATTAGTGCTTCGTAATTTAACGACTCTATAATATGAAATTTAACACCACTGTTTTGAATAATAATTGTTGTATTAAAACTAAAACATCCTCACCAAAAGATAGGTTTGTGCTTCCAGAATATCAGCCAAACATTATTTAACAGACATACGCATCATTTGCTTTTCGCCCTTTTGGAGCTTGGCTTGGATCAAATATAACTATTATTATAAATCAAATGCCTATATTACGTATTTTCATTTACAACATAATTTGCAAAAAAAAACTAATCAAGGAAGCCTCTATCCCTATAGATTATCAAGAGCAGTATAAATACAAATCCCATCTCTTTAGCAGGCTAAAAACTGAACCACCTATCACTCTCCAGCTGTGTACACACTAGACAAGGCTATCTATCCTATTCATCTGTATACTAACACAACACAAGCACCAAAACTGTGCCGAAGTGGAATATACTCTTCTTGAAATCGCAGCGAAGGTTTGAACCTCCCACTCAGAACTGATGCTACAACGAAACCTCACATAGATTATAAACACCTTCGTATGGTCATATATATGCAAGGGAGTTCCTGTCAAGGTCGGGTTGTGGACGACCCCTGGTCGGGGTTGGAGGTCTTTGGATGTTAAGCTCCTGCGGTATACCAGACACAAATGTGAGAAAAACAAGCCTGGTGATATATTTTCTAACAGATAGAACAAAAATCCAAGGGTCCAACATAAATACCACAAAGCTTTACCTGCATCCAAGTGTCATCTGTAGAACGTTCAGGAGACATCTCTGGTGACTGGAGCGGAGGTGGCAGGGGATGAATTAGTTTTGGAACCACAACCAAACCTCTGCCAATTACGAGTATAGCTCCGGCATTATTTGCAGTCCCTAGATAAATAGATGAGATCAGGTTTAGGATGCATGAAGAGGATAACAGTAGGAGGAATTCGAGCAACGTGGGCTTACCACAATAGTTAGTTGCTGAGAAGAGAGTAATTAATTGCCCTTGAGCAAATCGTTCAAACCCATCCATAACACATTCGTGGGCTCTAATGATAAGCTGTAACTTGTTTTTCTTACAGAAGTCTGTTACACGGTCAGGCTGCAAGAATAACGGCAAAAGATTAATGCCAAACAGTTACAGAAAAGTAACATGTGAAATATAAATCTGATAGTAATATCAAACAATCATTGGCATACAATGTTGTTAAACTAGATTTGCACACAAAGTCAAAACATAAAATGCCATATGCATACCCCGAATGTGACAAGACCTGGGCCTCTAGCATTTGGTCTCAATCCCTCTATAAGATCATTTTCAGTAGGATCCGACCTGTGTAAGAAACAGAATATAAATTAATGCAATCAATTACAGATAGAAAGACAAAATGCTTGCATTAAAGCAAAGCTTACCATAAAAGATCCATGAGAATTAAAGAACCAGCATCCATTGTTATCGGCCTTTCAAGCTTCTCTATCTGTTCCACGGAATGAATAGATCTCCCAATGCCACCATGCATACAAATGATTTTCTTCTCAATAAGTGCAGCGAGAGGAAGATAATTGAAAAGTTGATTGAAGCGTGTCCATGCCCATATCCCATCACTTTCACCCTACAAAAACATGAGTTATCGGCATATATGAATTTTCTAGAACTGCAAGATAGGAATAGGATAGCTACAAATGGCCTGTTAATCCAAACCATTCTCTCAATGCATTCAAGGCGGAAACCAAAGAGCGCATTTATGTCAGCAGCTTCATGATTTCCACGAATTAGGTGAACATTCTCAGGGTACTCTATCTGAAATCAGGCACAGAAACAATCTATAAATAAAAAAGAATCGCTGAATATTCACACAATGAATATACCTCAGAGAAAATATAGAAAATATAAGGTTTTACCTTTAGAGCAAGAAGCAAAGTTATTGTTTCCAAACTATGCTGCCCTCGATCAACATAATCCCCCAAAAACAAATAATCAATATACCTGGAACATAAAAAACGCTGGTTAACCAAAAATTTAAAAGACTTCAGAAAACTAGAAGTATTAGTTCAGGTTGGGATGTATAACAACATGCAAAAAAGAGCAGCTTCACAAACAAATCATCAAAAGCCACATAGACCAGCTTTTAGGATAAGACTCCCATAATCAACCCCCAAAATATAACCATTGTAAAAGGAGGACTCAAATACCAAGCGCCTCGTCACATACATGCTTGTCCCTTCACTCAGAAATGAGTATGGTGCCTATTAAGCAGTTTCCAAGGCATTACTAAGTAATCTGAGGAGACTGCGCAGAACAAGTAGAGCAATAAAGTTCTGAAATTATTAGACATAGGACCAAAAGGTAATATCCATGCTTCCTCTTTAGTATCACAGCCCAGAAACAGAAGGATACCTTCCTGTCACCAACTGTGAACTAAAAATCTTTCATAGCTGCACTCATTTTACCAAAGGGTTTTACTTCATCAAGTCTTATTGTCAACCACATTCCAGTCCTCATTACATGGTTTTTGGTTTTTCTGATTTTTCCTGCGCATTCCTTAGGAAAGGTTGCCCAGAGTTGTAGAGAGCAACTTGATAGGATCTTCCTGCTGCAACTCCTGCATTTTTGCTGGCTCAGAGTTTGATGTACTTTATGTCTTATAGCTGTGACTGGAAGATTTGTTACCTATATCTGATTGTACAAGTCAGTTTTGAAAATGCACTAAATTTTCTAACTAGATTTTATTTCATGATTCAAGTTTTTCAAGTATCAACGGATTCCTCTATTCACAGAATCACAGTCATATGAACAGTTTCAATTAGTCGTCCATCTTGCCTCACAATTATTTCTGAGGATTAGGTGAACCATCTAAAAATCCACTGATTTCCCTCTATAAACAACAGCCTCAATATCCCACCAACCACAAATGTTGGCATTTGCAAACAGCAATGCTACATATACTACCAGAACAAGATATTTTCTGTTTTTACTGCCAAGGACTGCACTGTCAATCAATCTTTACACAGCAACATTAGAACAGGAGCAGCCCTAACAGACGCAATCCAGCCTCTATCAAGAGATAGAACTGACTAAACCTAAGGCAAAGGGTCTAGAAACTCGATTCCTATTAATCCAAAAAATTATATGTTCAAAAACCAGGATAAGAAAGTTAATTTTCAGTTCAATAGATGGCAAATTTTAGTTTATCCCAACTATTCAAGGATACCAAGGTGATAGTTCTATAACTCAATGTACGATGAAAAAGATAAATTTCAAGAAACATTTATTTCATACTCACGTAATGTCTCCTGCAGTGGAAGGAAATCCGTATTCGTCAAATAGACGCATCAAGTCACCAAACTGTCCATGAAGATCGCCAAAGACCTTAATTGGAGCTTTCAACTGAAGGACTGTTGGTTCATGCATAAAGATCTGTTCCGCAGCATAACAAAGCTCGCCAACTTCATAGGAGTCGAGAAAAAACCTCCTATTGGCAGGAGCTTTCCAATTCCGAGGCCTAAGCAATGTCGAAATAATCTGCAAGATAACATTTAATTGTCAAATGAACTTTACAATATTAATATATTCATCAATTGGTACACACCTTTTTATGTAAGCCCTGAGGAGATCTTTGCCTTGTGAACTTTTTGGCAGGATACGGTGTATCATTATTGTTCACGGGAACCATTCGTCTGCTTTCATTTTCAAATTGATCCAATGACAACTGTCTAACCATTCCTCCCAGATTCCCAACAGTTTCTTTAGCAACCACAACCTGCAAGCCAAAAAATTATGATTTTGGACCTTGGGAAATGGAGCGACTTCAGCATGTTTCAGGAAGGAAATGAACATACAGCTCTAGGATGCAGTCGAACATCCACTTCAGTGTCACTACCATCAGAAGTTGCATCTACAGCCTGTGAGTTATCATCAGATACAGATGTTTCTTCAGCAGAATTAGCAGAGGCTGCCTGAGCAGCTTGCCATACAGCATTAGCTGCTTCAGCTTCAGCGGCAGAAGCCTCCCTAAGTTTCTCCATAGAGTTTGCATCCAAGCTGTAAAAAAGAGAGTAATTGGCTTTCAGAGGATTGAAGATGGAACACATGACAAGCTGCAGTAAACACACAATAGAGAAAGAGGGTTCAGACCTGATACCACCAAATGATGGGCTCTCTGATCCCTCCTCCGAAGTGGGCGAGGTTCCGAAATTAGAATGATTTGACCTAGGGGATGTTATGGTTGACGCTCTCTCAGATGTTAATAAAGGAGAATTAACATCTGAATGAAAGGGTGAATTTTCCGCAACAAGAAAATCATCTAGCAGTATATCTGCAGAGAACAAAATAGAAATTTCAAGCAAAGTCAACTCATGTACCATCCTCTGGCACAAACTCCGCCAATACCATTTCCATAACAGACCGTCATAACTCAAATGCTACCATGTCTAGTATGGTTCCATTCATCATTTGTATCATTGAACTTAATAAAGATGTTGTTTTTGTCTTCAAACAAAAGGAACAAGCCGTCAATTTATGAACTGTTTGTGAGTTCCCCAAGTATGGAGTCTTTACCTCCTTTTAGACCACCATAAACATATATGCGAACACCAACTGATGCAGAAGCATGGCGGCAACGCCGCATTAGTTCCAAAGAAGGATCATATTCAGCATGTCCCTTACTGGGTTTCGATGTAGTCACAAGCCCATTTCTGTCCAACCAAACGCCAGCAGCAGTGTCCAACACTAGCCAAAGAGAAAGGTCACTGTGAATAAACATAATTTCTAGTGCAAGATGAAAAAGGAGAGGAGGGGGGAAAAAGGATAAGAAAAATTTACCTGCAATTGCTGCTTCACCATCTACTGAACGCCCTCCCTTCAGAACTCCTCCTGTGACATGCAAACGGGCACCAACAAAAACCTGACAGCATTCAACATCATTTTCTGGTCAGAGACACATACTAATAGAAATCAACATATACAAACCATCTCAGGAAAGTATTATTTTACCACAGAGACATGCAGAAGACCAAAAAGATATTTAGTCCAAATCTATTATTAAAATCTCCTAGATTTACTGCATAAATAATTGAGTCCCATCAACATTTTCTAAATTCCTTCCTAGGCCATTTAACTCAGGACCTGGGAGGAAAATTTTCTATCATTCAACTGATTACTTACTGCAGAGTGTTGATATCTTGGAGAAGGAGACACCCCAGGAGCAAGAGTCCACTCCCACTGACCATTCCTATGCATTACAAGCCCATAAGCATCTCCTAGCGGCTGCATTAGGACACATATACTTAATACAACAATTGGTACAAGAGATGTCTATCCAGTGTGACATATTGATTACTCATACCGTGCCAGACGAGTCTCGTCCACCACAGAGCAAAAACATGCCATCTGAACGGGCACTAGCAGTTGCATACCTATAAAAAGAAGCATACCATTTAAGCAATACAATCACATTATGAGAGGTTACAGAAAAAGAGTTAGCGTAGTAGCATACTTACATTCTAGCAGAAGGTCTATCACCTTCAGGAGCTAGTCTTTGCCATACATATGGTTTCTGGGCAGTATCCAAAGCCCAAGAATCAGAAAGAACTCTCTTTCCTGCAGCTTAGTACAATGAAGGCCATCAAACTTAAATGTTATAGCGCCATTCGTTTAAAATTGCATAGGCAAGCTCAAGAACCACGATTTCCAGAACAGGGCAGAAGCGATGGTCTTACCGTCATTGCCACTAACGGTAACTAGGTATCTTTGAGCAACCAAGTCCATCACATGACCATAGCGAGGCCCAGGACCCTGCCCTTGCACAACCACCCTACAATTGGGCAAGTCATTGATCAAAGGGAAAAGGTCAGTAACCGGCATCGAATCCATTGGAAGTAATTGAAACGACTGTAGCCCTGGAACTAAGAAAGCAGAAGAGAAGCTCACCGGTGCCACTTGAACTTATCGTTGGTCAAGTCAAGCACATACAGATCATCTGTGGAATGACCGGCGGGACCAATTCCACCCTATCAAAGAGAATTTAGTAACAAACAGAAAAACAAAAAGAGAGTGCATCTGATGTAAAGTCTAATCTATTTTCACAATTGCAGCATCTCTCCGATTACCTGAAACACAACCATAGTACCGACAGCAGCAGCAGCGTGAGCAGCCCTGGGCGACGGCGGCTCCCCGGCAGGTTTTAGTCTAATCAAACAAACGGACTTAGTAGAAGGCTTAATCAAATTCAAGTCAATAGACAAAAGCAGTATATATGCATTAATAAAAACACCAAAAAATCGTACCTAGTCCATTTTCTAGTTAGAACATCGTAGGAGTGAACAGAATTGGTGACTCCAGCCAATCCTATGCAACGCGACAAGGCAACAATCAATTTAAGAAAAGCAACTTTACAGTTGCAAATTTTGTTTGAGGGATTTTTTTCTTAAAAAAAAAAACAGAGAGACAACGAAGAAGATGTGAGTTAATTACTGATGCCGGGAGCAGAGGAGGAAGCTCCGCCCTCTATGGCGGTGGCGCCGCCGAAGAGGATAAGGCGGGGCCCGTGGGTCTTGGTGGCGGCAACAGCAGTCAAAGTGTGGCCGCATCGGGGGCCGGGGGCGTCTTCGTCTGTGTTCCAGTAGGTTTCCAAAGGACGATAGGAGGGAGCCGGGTGGAGCCATGGCTTCGAACCCATTGCCATGAGAACCGACCCGGATTAAGGATCCACACTTCAATTCAATTCAACAACAACAACTGGGGGGGAAGGAAGAGGAGGGAGAGGGGTATGTTTGTTATTATTGGGGCTTCCAAAAAAGGGAAGCAACGCTCGCTCACACTCAAAAAGACGGGAGCCCCGGTAGTAGCGTTGGCTGTGGGGCCCATCCTAAATGCTCCGGTAAAGTTCCCATTCTTGTATTGTATAAAGAGGTAAACAAAATGCTTTAACTTAATCCCTTCGACCAAAAAGAAATGTTTAACTTAATCCCGCTTATTAACAGTTAAAAAAATTGTAACTATAATATAACCCAATAAAAGGAAAACGAAAAACAATA
The DNA here is from genome assembly GCA_028386065.3 of Turnera subulata. Classification (NCBI taxonomy): domain Eukaryota; kingdom Viridiplantae; phylum Streptophyta; class Magnoliopsida; order Malpighiales; family Passifloraceae; genus Turnera; species Turnera subulata. Next base: position 42,527 of record JAKUCV010006197.1, read on the forward strand.
AACGTGTCTCACAGTGAAGGACTGGAACTCTATAGAAGGATGGGTGTTTGAAAGTTTGAAAGTGGAAATGGGTTGGATCTAGTTATTTAGTCCCCAAATCAGTCAACCGTAACGACGTTCGTTTTGAGCTGGGTATTTTTATTTTTCTCTCAAAAACTACTAATAAAATGCCAGCCTAGCCACCACCATACGTCAACTTTCTTCCTTCTTCCACATAAATGCATGAAAAAGAAAAAGAAAAAGAAAAGCAGCGGCAAATGAGGGTAACTTTGGAAGTAATCATCACGAGACGTTTTTTGACATAATCTTTTGAACGACTCCAATGTGACTTCCTTACACACATTGGTTGTGCCCATGACAATCAAACCTCCTCATTCATTCGAGGAGGCTTCTACTTGGCCCGGTTGATCTCTCTACTCGCTTTGCCGGTTTCAATTTCTCTTGGCGGAATGGTTGAATGAGGAAGTTCGTTGACCAAAGGAAAAAAAAAAGAAATTGGGTATTCCTTAATTGCTTCACGTTTAAAGATTTTGCAGAAAAGTTAATGGACTAGATAATAGGAATCTCGGTAATTAGTTGGCTTAATTATTCTTATATAAGTTTTGTTATTTACTAAATCTTTTACTTAATCATGGAGATATATTTCAAACTAAGCAATAAATGTTTCCTAAAAATTCTAAAGCCACTAAGGCACACAAAGTTTCTAAAACCTGAAAGAGGGAGTAATGAAGAAGGATGAAGAATCAGAAATTTTATGGTGGGGACTTCGCAAGTTTGATTTGTTATAACTGAATTTAAGATCAAGTCTACAACAAATCAAACTTGGAGAATCCCCACCATAAAATTTCTGGTCTAACAGGATGATGGAGTTTTGGGATTCCTTCCAGATGATTCAGACTTCCTATATCTTCCTGATTTTTGAGAAAAAATCAAACTCATTTATCATGAGACAATTTTTTTTTTTGGTAAATTATCATGAGACAATTTGAGCTTTGATTGTGCGCCGAAACCATATAAAGTCGCTGGTGACCATTTCGTTTCAAAGGAAATTAAAGATTCAACCAACACATGGCTTGTTCAGTTTAAGTCAAAGTTTCCTTAAATAAGATTTCGAGTTTGAATCTTTGGAAAAATTAGTGTTGCCAAAATTTAACCCCTTAGTCGCCCAACTAGGCTCTAATTAGACCAAACAAGTAGATAGGGGGCAAAAAAAAGAAGATTTAAGACTCCGAAGACCAAAATAGATTAAAAAGAAAATTGTTTCTCATGACAAAGTGATAATGCCGATGGAAGATACAATCGATGCCCAAAGTTCTCAAAATCTTAAATGTGTGCTCGTTCAACACATTCAAGACCAAATATGACCAAATATGACCATGTAAAATGGGGAAAAAAAGACTGTCAAAAAACAAAGTGAATATTTATCGGAACCAAACCGGCCGTCTCGCTTAGCCTCGCCTGTATGAGAAACGTATAAAACCATCCCTAATCAAGAGAGAAGCATTACAAAAAGTTAAATCAACCCGATCAACTTCTACATCAAACTATCGTATTCTAGTTCCAGTACAGTCTCATCCAACTACATGGTGTGCGGAATATGAGCAACAAATATACGGCTGCTGCGGCAAACTGGGACCTATGCTCCCTGTCTGCTTGTACATCGGCATAATGCGCCCTTCATGGAAACATTGTCAGACCTCAAAAAGTCAAAACACGATCCCACCTTCAACTTAAATTAAAACTCCTAGTGCCGGAAATCAGGATCTTATAGGGCATCATTGAATGCCCCAATCAGAGTATACATAATTATCAGGGGCATGGGTTAGGGAATTTTGCATGAATCTCATTGATTTCCGTGATTATTTCATGTGTGAGTTCGACCTGGCATGCATTCACAACCTCCTGGAGTTGCCAAGACCGAGTAGCACCAAATACAGCACTGGCAACAAGAGGGTGCCTCAGAACAAATCCTGCAGACAAATAAACCAAAAAGAAAATGAATATATATGAAAGGGAAGGAAATGGATCGGAGAGGAATGTGTTTAAACACAACAAACCACGAAACAGCTTAGGACCACATAAGTAGAGTACAGCCAGACATGTCTCATAATAAAGATATCCATGTGCAGATTCTATCAGCCAAGTGAAGGATGTGAAACCACTCACCTGGTTCAGAATATTCTCTGGAAACTAACATGATATGCGTGCAATGTTTCAGTCATCAGAGAACAAAGCAGTAGAAAGATGAATCAAATTTAACTTATTCAGCAACAATGGAAAATGTCAAGGATATTTTGCCTAGCTTTTTGAAGACAAAACCACATAGCCTGGTGCCAACTCTCAGACCACTAGGACCAGAGTTAGGTTAGGGTGTCAAAACATACTTTTCCAAAAGAGGGGATGAAAATTTTAATTCGGAGAAAAACAGGAGATACTTTCTGCAACTTATGAAGTACCATGCACCAAATATTGTTGAAGAGTCTTGACTGTGAGACATTATTCTTAAGAACCCTGACAGTTGACGTGAATATACATCAGTAAACATGCAAATCTATAAACTGCAGAGAGTGTGAGCATACCAATCGCAAGGGACACGGGAGGAAGGCCATACTTTTCAGCAACGCCAAGATATTCCTGCATGATGGAGAGACCTAAGTTAGAAACATTATAGTGCAACACGTCACCAGTGAAGTAATATTAGCAAACTAATGTTTACCATCAATGAAAATCAGAGGCTAGGAACCAAGATAGAGTTCAGAAAAAGACCTTTCATGCTTATCATAATCTTTTGTAACCCACACTACCAACCAGAAACTATAACAGAAGAAAACGAACGCATAATAAGACCAAAGCAGTGCATTTTATTACTCTAAAAAATATTCAAACATTGTATTTTCTTCAGCAGAAGGAAAATGGACATTTGCAACCTTCTTATCATGATCATAGAACTCAATCTAAAAGGGAATAGAGAGAGAGAGATATATGGTTTGCACAGCCCACTCAAATTGCTTAATATTTCTCTGAAACATTAACATGCTTTGATTACCTCCAGAAAAGAGATTATTTCTTACTTCTTCTAGTCATGAAACAAGTTAATCATAAAACAAAGCAACAATTAGCAGAACTGATCAAATTTTATTTACCAAGGCAGCTGCTTTCACAATGTAATTAGAAAGGTTGTATCTTGACTCTCCCTCTGAATACCTTCCTAAGAAAGAAAAGCAAGAGGATAGCCAATGTGAGATAAAAAGCTAAATGAATCTTTAAATAAAATTTAAACAGCATGATTAACCTTTAAAAATATTCAATCGGGCATCAGCTGGACCGCTATCTGGTGTAAAATACTTTCCGGAAAGTATTCCTATGGCCAAGGGACTGTAGGCCAATAAGCTGATGCTGTAACAGTGCCAACACAACAAAGAAAGGATGATTGATTAAAAATGTAGTGACATGTGGAACAACCATTCTATGTGGCCTAAGTCACAAATCAATAACAAAAGCAAAATTACAGGACAAAAACAGTTACTTACAACATACCCCTCATGATGACAGCACTCGGCTAATCCAGAATCAAAAGTTCGGCAGAGCAAGTTATAGGAGTTCTATCATTAAAGGCAGGACATGTAAATTAGTCTTAAAATGAATATAGCAGACAAATAGACAGAAAAAGAGGTTTGATTTTGATTCTCAAAAAAAAAAGGGGTTGCAAGAAGACATTTTTAATAGCAGGCATCACTACTCGGATGAGGAATAACGGACAAAACCTGCACAGATACAATTTTCGGACAGCTAGAGACATTCTCAGCAATCTGAAGGAACTTCGTGACACCATAGGGGGTTTCATTACTGACGCCAATATATCTGACCTGCACACAAGCAATTGTATCACCAGATGCCATCTTAGCAAAAAACTATCAACCTGTCCATTCAACACTTACCTTGCCAGCATCAACAGCTCTTCCAAGAGCATCAAGTTGTTCTTCTATATCAACTGAAGAAAACTGTCGGCTGGGATCATACTCAGTTTCCCCAAACATTGGAACATAGCTACAGAAACAACCATAAACAGCAATACTTGGCAACATAAACTAAGAAACCAAAAAAAGGAAAACTCAATAATAGAACGATGAAGATTCTAATATTTAGGAACTCACTGTCTCGCCACCACATAACCTCAAGTCTCCCAGTCTTACACCCTAAGCCCATGAAAAAGAAATCCGACAAAAAAAAAAAAGAGAAGTATCTACATACAAACCGATCAGGCCAATGTATTTGGTACAGATCAATGTAGTCCAATTTCATTCGTTGAAGGCTGCATCAAAAAAGCACTAAATGTTACTTCAATACACCATTTGATGTAATATAAAGCTTGAGACACAATAAATTCTTCCAAATTCTGAGTACGAAACTTTTATTCTCTTGCATGTTGATAAACAGAGCCTTTCAGCTCAAAGGAGCAAAAGGATCAATACGAAAAGCTGGCACCACTGTATGATAAGGTACATGAAGTGGAAGTTGAGAAACCACTAGCGGAAAGTTTCTCTTCATATATATGGATGGATTATCTGAAGGCAGAAATGCGGACATGGCAGAAAAAGAAAGCTATAGATCATCCTTGTAACAGCCCATGGAACTAATTACAGACACCGTAAACAAATTACAATGAGACCAATGAGGCACCACTCTTGGAAATTCAAAAGCTGGTGTGTTAGCAGTCAGTACTACCAAACAGCATCAGAGATAACAATAGCACTAAGTTGATGCATAGATGGTAACCAACCTAGTGTCGATGGCTTCAGTGATATTTGCAGCATCCAAACATTTAGGACCACCTCGAATCCAAGTCATTTGTCCGGACGGTCCGGCAACCTGGAAAACACAAACCAGTACAATAAACAAGAATAATCAAGTTTGCTTACTCCTAATACAGATTTGAGAAACCAAGAGAAAGCGTTTCTTCTTCCAAAAACCTTAGTAGCCAAGACAACGCGGTCCCGCGGAATCTTTCTCTCTCTAATCCAACGCCCAAAGTACTCCTCGCTCCTCCCCTGGGTCTCGGCTCGTTGAGGGACCGGATACCTGTCGTTCCACAGTTGAAATTAGTTCTCAAAACAATGGCGTGCATTCACGAGAAGAAGAAGAGGAAAATAGTGGAGGTTTACATTTCAGCGGAGTCGAAGAAGTTGATTCCGGCATGGAAGGCTTCGTCGAGAAGGCGAAAGGACTGAGACAACGAGTTCTGCTCGCCGAAAGTCATGGTTCCTGAGGGACCAAAAAAAAAAATGGGCGGGACGAGTTAGGGTTTAGCGATGCGTGTGGTGGGATTAAAATTGATTGAAACGGGAAGGAGAAGACGACGGTAACGGCGAGGAGTAGAGGGGACGGGAGTGGAACCGGAACCTAAGCAAAGTCGTGAAACCGTCAAATTGGGGGCGAGATTGAAGAGAGGAACAGGCATTGTTTTGTATCTAACAAACGATGGCGGGAAAGTAAAGGAGGTGAGTTTGCGGATAGAAATTGTTTTCGGGGAACAGACTAGGATAACGCTTTCCAGGGAAGAGAAAGTAACAAATTCTGGAAAAAAAATTAGCTGGTACACTTACAGCAAAGCAAACGGCACCGTTTGACTATCAGTACTAACGGACCACGAACGGATGAATCAGACCCAAACAACAAGAGTACAATAGGCCCAACTTCATGGCAGTACTAATAACAGCCCCTTTGAAATCTGAATTTTCAAACTCAAGAACAGCATGGGCAATACCCAATAGCAAAACAATGAGGAAGTAATGCGGTACCAATCCACTAGCAATGCAGAACCATAAAGGTACTCATATCATTCCAGTAATAAGGAACCAAAATCATCACACCAGAAAAAACCAGCAGGAGGATGTCCTTATAACATCAAAAAAAGAGAAAAGAAAAAAAAATCATTGATTTCTCCTAAAGTGGACCAAAACCTTCCCCCAAAAAGGATAAGAGGAAAACTGCAAACGGCGATCAATCCGATTTATCAACAAATGTTCATGTAATATCTAAAACTCCTGTGATGCGGATCCAATGTCCTTCCCTTTGCCAACCTTCTTTGGCAAGAGATTCTGGTGGATATTGGGTAAAACACCTCCATTGGCAATGGTAACAGTACCCAGCAGCTTGCTTAGTTCCTCGTCATTCCTCACTGCGAGCTGGATGTGCCTTGGGACAATCCTGTTCTTCTTGTTGTCTCTAGCGGCATTGCCAGCAAGTTCAAGAACCTGTTCCATACAAATAGCAGAAGAACAGAACACGTAAGAATTACGACACAGAGAGAAAACAAAACCCCCTAAGCATTTTGAATATATATTAGATGTTAGATGGGTGGGTGGATTAAATCAAAGTTCTCTTTCTCAATATAAACCTAACAATCACACTTCACTGCTTTTGTCTAATCATCAAATGAAACAACGCACAATCTAACTAAATCTAAAACACAATGAAAACCTGGAATCCGTTCATCTTCAATCCTACGAAGAGGAATATATATACGGGAAAGGAAAACCCCAACAGGAGGGGAAATCAGAGAGCTTACGGACCTCGGCAGCAAGGTATTCGAGGACGGCGGATAGGTATACAGGGGCACCGGCACCGACGCGATCGGCGTACTTTCCGGCTTTGAGGAAACGGGCGATACGGCCAACGGGGAACTGGAGACCGGCTTTTTGGGACCTGGATACGGATTTAGAGGACTTGGGCTTGCCCCTGCCTCCCTTGGTTGATCCAGGGGAACTCATTGCTTCGATTGGTTTTTTTAAGGAGGATTGAAACCCTAGTTAATCCTGGGAAGAAGGGGAGTTGGGTGGTGTCAGGTGTTTGATGTTTGTATGTTTTTGGAGGAGTCAGGGGAAAGAGAGGCGCGGGTTATATAGGGGAGAGGAGGTAGCGTGGAATGCGAAACAGAGGTAGGTTTTATTTGTGGATTGGTTCGATGGGGGCCAAAGGCTAGGATCGCCAGCGTGGATGGACCGACTGGGTGCGAAATGAAATGAACATCCCCCTTGTTCCTCCTGCTAATAAAGTATTGCCTTTAAAGGGAACTATTTGCAACAAAAGCCCATGTATGTTTCAAACCACCAAAAACTGGTTAAGCCCATGCACATTGATGCCTTAGAACCAATTTCTAACAATTTTTTTCCTTTTCGTGAACCCATTTGAACTTTTGGGACGTGATTGCCGATAGCCAGAATGATTGAGTGGAAGAAATTCGAGAAAAATTTAGCCTTTCCCTTCTTAATATCGAACATGGTATAGCCCTAGCTTAGCACTTGAACAATAGACTAAACCACAGCAGAATGCAACTTCAATCCAGGCATCAACACACTTCCTGATGGCGTCTTCAAACTCGGAGCCTAACTTTTTTTACAGTGCTCGCTTAATAGCGAAAGGTAACTTAGCTAAGAACACCATCTGGATACTTTAACAAGAATCATGTATCGGTGTACTAATAATCAGAGCAGGTCAGCGATAACTAGAGAGACCAAAGACCAGTAACCCAAGATAAAATATAAAACACACATCAAAATAAACCCAATCGAAGAAAAATGACTCAATTATCTAACTCTTTATATAAGAAAAGATAATCGAACATAACGCCAGAAATAGTGAACTGAGATACCAAGATAATTCATACCCAATAATCACTTTGGATCTTGTTCTTTAGTAGTCTCATTGTTAACCCATTAATCTTCACGTTCATCAACAAATACGCAATACTAAAAACAGAGAACATCCACAAAACACATGGCTAACAGATTTGACCCCCACAAATTCAAGCATTAGCGAATATGATTAAGAGAGAACGGGAAAAAGTTGTAGAAGAGAAGATCTGTGAACTTTCAACTGCTGATTTCGTCATTCAGGAAGAGATTTATACAAATAAAACCCCTAATTTCATTACATTCTATGCTACCCCATTCCATGAAAAGCACATATACTAAGACCCTAAAAAAGCCCATTCTAAACCATAACCCAGCACTTTAAAACTCCTGTGAAGCAGATCCAGACTCGCCCTTCCCCTTGGTAGCACCTTTCTTGGGCAGCAGATTCTGGTGAATATTAGGCAGCACCCCTCCATTGGCAATAGTCACAGACCCCAAGAGCTTGCTTAATTCTTCATCATTCCTCACAGCCAACTGGATATGCCTTGGAATAATTCTGGTCTTCTTGTTATCTCTAGCAGCATTTCCCGCAAGCTCCAAAACCTACCAAAAAAAAAAACAGAAACAAAAAACAAGTTAGTACAATGGAAAAAATCCCCAAATCAGAGTAAGAGACTAGGGTTTTTTTAAGTAATCGAAAAACGGAAATAAAACAAACCTCGGCAGCGAGGTACTCGAGGACAGCAGAGAGGTAGATGGGGGAGCCGGACCCAAGACGCTGAGCGTACCGGCCTTTCTTGAGGAATCGGGCGACTCGGCCAACCGGGAACTGGAGACCGGCCTTTTGAGACTTGGAGACGGATTTGGCCTTTGGCTTGCCTCGGCCTCCCTTGGTGGTGGCGGTAGCAGCGGCTTCTGCAGTGGAACTCATTCTAACTTCTGGTGTTTGATTTTGAGCCGAAAGGTTTTGAGAGCTTTTTCTTTGAGAAGACGAGATGGGTTTTTAGATTTCTTTGTGAAGAATGGGGGAATAGAGGGGTTCTGTTTATATAGGAGGTAGAGGATCGCTCTTGATTGGTGGATTCGGGGTCTCGCGGATCGATGACGTGGCGAAAGAGTTTCTGGCTTTAGGCGGAAATGTTTTGGAGAAGGGAGGAGGCGCTATGTGGTTGGTGTTTTAGGTGAGGTACGGATCGCCAGCGTGGCGGTGAGATCCGTATTGCTTTTTTGAATTTTTGGGTTGGCGCCGAGATCAAAAATTTGGCTCCCCCCGGTTAAGTTGCTGCTTTTGGATAATCATATGGCCTTGTGGTTGTCTTTGGGCCTCTTTTTTCTATTATTTGGCAGTGCTTGTGTTTGGGTTATGGTACTCCAGCCCATTTCGCTAATTCTTCGCCCCTAATTTGAATTTCATTTGCAGATTATGCTGTTTTAGAAATCTTATTCGAAGAACCCCATGGGCTAGATCAACTAGTTAGAGCTAGGGATGAGCAACACATCCCAATAATTCAAAAGACGAAAAACCCAAACCAATTTATACCAATTCGGTCTGGTCCAACCCAAATAAAAGTATAATTTGATCCGGTCCCAATTATAAATTTGGGCAACACGATTATTCAATTGGGCTAAATATTAAAATTAATAAATTCAATGAAAATATAAAATTAGTAAGAATGTATAGAATGTAAGTATTAAAATTTCTATAGTATTCTCTTTCAAAATAATTAATTCTACTTTGGTAATGATTATTTTTATTAATTTCGGAACTAATTGTAATTGTTGTCGGAACTACTATCATGGAACTTCAATTGTTAAGGTGTTTTATCTCTGCTTAAGACATTTAAAAGACTATATTCATTCATAGTTTTAAATTATGTTTTGTGAATATTGTGGGGTTGCACTTTGTTATTTATTTATTTTTTTTAGATAATTTAGTTTCTGTTCAAGCTCTAGCAAAATATATTATATGGATATGGAATCATAACTATATGTCAAAGTTGATGAAAATTGTGATGCTTATATGTAATATACAAACATTTCAATGATTAAAACTATCTAAATATCTAGAAAAATTGAAATAAGTAAGGTTATTTATAAATTTTTGTACTCGGGCAGACCGCAAACCAAATCAAAAAAAATTGAGCCGCCAAAATAGAACCGATATAGTTCTAATTCGGTTCAGTCTTTATTTAAAAAAAATCGTGCGGACCGATGACCGACCAAATTATTTAGGTCTTGGACCGAAAGACTGAAAACTCATCCTTAATTGGAGTTGTATGTCCCTTGGAAAAAAAAAAAAGGAAATCTTTTCAAAGGGATCAAATTTCAAATCAACAAACAAGGATCCTTATGGCGCCACTAGTTTGTTCGGTTTGTAAGTTTTATGTTTACCTTCAATGATCTACGTCACATCATTCAATATTTCTAACAATACTCTTTTTCGGATTGGACAAAATCAAGAACATTCCTACACAAGTAATGCGATCATTGCTCATCGCTTATAGTTTATCTATAGGAATCTTCTCTGTTCTTTTTACTGTCTTTTAGTTCATCAAACTCCAAATATCTTATGCGTCATGTGGATGGATGTGGATAATCTTGTTAATTTTGGTTGATCATGGGCAAATAAATTCCCAATATTATATCCTTATCTACTTGGCTTGATTCCTTATCCTCGATAATGTTCTTTCGAGTAAGAACTTGTGTAGTCAAATTGGCTTGATTTCTTAGCTTTGTTGGTTAACAATGGTCTCAGCCACAAATGCACTATAACCAAACCAAACCACAAGGCTCAATGTCCATCAAGGGCGAATAACACAAAATGCTTGTTATTATGACTACTTTTGGATCAAGGATGAGACTTTTAAGCGACACATTTGAGTAAATTTGGACATTAAAGGCTTGAGTATATAGTATATAGTGTCTCAGATATCAGAAACTCGTATAGCGTTGGTTAGGAGCGGAACGCAGCATGTCCTCAATCTCTCCAACCATGAAAATGATCAAATATACACCACTCTCATGATACAGCAAAGATCACACACACATTTAAGTATATACAGCTTCTCTATTACACAGGGCAAAAATTCAACAAACAGACAATTGATTTTCGCGCTCCTTCACTTGACACAACGGTTTAACAAGTGAAGAATGACTTTTAAAACAATCCACATTGAAAGATACAACGCTCTTGAGGCTCTTCACATTGGCTTTTGCCCCATGAGAAATCAACAACAGAGCAACCTGCACATGCCCTGCCTCAACTGCACAATGAAGTGGAGTGTACCCAGCATCATCAACAACATCAACTTGAGCTCCATGATTAAGCAACACCTTAACACTCTCGATCCGGCCTTTAAATGCTGCTCTATGCAAAGCCGTCCAGCCATTCTGGTCTCTCTCGTTCACATTTGCTCCTTCTGCGAGACAGCTCTTGATCCCATTAACATCACCCACCCTAGCTGCTCTGTGCAACACATCCCCCAGGTGCAACAAATTGTACAGATTAGAATGCCCATTTTCGACAGCAATACTAAAAGCAGTCTTCCCTTCTTTGTTCACCGCATACTTGACATAATCCGAACAATCTAACAAGCATTTAATTGCCTGTAAATGCCCTTTCTCTGCAGCCAAATGAAGGGGACCGCACCCATTGCAATCAAAGACATCAACTTTTCCTCCAATAGACACACAAAACTTCATAACCTCAACATACCCTGAACTTGCAGCTACATGAATTGGAGTCCTACCACATGAATCTACAGAATTCACATCAATATTTCTAAACCTGTCACACAAAACTTCCATCAAATCCACCCTATTTATAGCTGCTGCGTCGTGCAATACTCTATCAATCGAGTCATCAATCACACAACCAGCACCAATCAGGACCTTAACCACATCAATATTTCCAGCTCTAACAGCCAGAGAAATCAAAGACCGCCCATCTGAATCTTTAAAATTCACATCACCGCCTCCATCGATCAGCCCACTAACCAAACTAGTATTACCAAACAGAACCGCGGGTCTAAGCAGAGACGTTACCTGGGATTTAGAGCAACCCCTAATAGACTTCTCAAAGTAAGAACAGACATCCCTCACGTGGGTGTGATTACAGAGGAGATACTCTGCCACCTGAGGACCCACAAGGGAGATGGGTATGATAGCATCTCTGAAGATATGGGGTCCGGGTCTGGAAAACAGACGGCGGAGATCGTCTCCCTGAGCCTTGCCGGTGGGGAGAGGGGCTGCTTTGACGGTGATGGCATCGGAGAGAGGAGGGTGATCGGAGGATTGAGAGAGGACCAGCGTGTAAGACAAGGAAGAAAGAGGTGGGATTATGGAGAAAGGCTGGGTGAAAGAGAAATCAGAAGGGGTTGTTGTGGTTAAAGAGACAGCAACTGACATGGTGTGCATTAGGTTACTTAGCCTGAAAGTTGTGGTGCAGTTCTGGCCTTTCTTGAAAACTACATCCACTTCTTTCACGTCTGGCTTCACAAGTCTGTCCATGGTTGTCCAAACTTTGTTCTTTTGGTGTCTGTTTCGGTGGAGAGAACGAAAGGAAGCAAATGAACAAGTAGAGAGGGTCAGTAGTAATGGAGGGAGGAAAGGGAAGGAAAGAAAGAAGATGCTGGCTCTTGCCTTTGGGTTGATTAGTTGTTGGGTACTAATTTATTGGAATTAGGAGGAGAATGGCTTATTGTGTGGTTGTTAGTTTATGTAAAAGGTTGGTTATGAATGGGCGTGGTGGGGACTTTGACAATGAGAGGCTCCACAAGAAGTCATTGGTGGCTTGTTTGAATAGGAAGAGTGAGTACTTACTTTTCTAGAGAGGACAATCCAAGAACATCAATTTTCTCTTCCATGATTGGTGAGACACCAACGACTTCCACACCATCTCCATTTGCCGTGACTCAAAAGCGGAAGTGTGTGAGGAAAAGTTTTGGTAAAATGACATTTTGGCCTAACCAATTAAACCATGTTCTTATATTGGCCCAGTTGATGATTGGTCCACAGAAACTTTTTTTTTAGATGAAAGTTCAAATATTTTTTCTTCTCGGACGAAAAACGTTAAAAGTTACTTACTCGGGCAATTATCAAAGCCTTTTGCTGGGTTGTTCATTTGTTATACTCACTTTAGAGTTTAGAGAACACACCAGGTCGTTGGGGGAAAAACGCGCAAGACTGGATCAACAAGTAGGAGAAGAAGCACCCATGTAATTTTCCAGGCCATTGATTCGTTTCTTACCCTTTCATCATGTTATCTATTTAATTGTTAAATAGTGTCACTTCACTTGTTTATGTAGGCTAGCATTAGTGTACTATAAGTTATTTTTGCACTTGGGAGAAAGTACTGGATTTTCGTTGCTACCAATGCGACCCAGAAACATAATTTTCCTTTGGTAGAGAAAAAAGACTTTAAATTAAACGCGTTAAGTCCAATAGATTATTGCCAGCTCATTCATTTAACAATTCCCGGAACTTCCCATTGGACCTAATTTTTATATTTTCATTCCACAAGGCTAACTTAATCTTGACCAAAGTTTAAAAACCAGACCGGGATGGAATCAACCTTCATTCTGACCAAACTTTTCTAAGCTAGAACCAAGGTCTTTCTGATTCCTGGTTGGTTAACATGGTGAGTAGTACTTATTTTATTTCTTCCTTCTCAATTTTAATGCGAATAACTTGCAAAATAGATGCGTTTATGGAGGCAGGTCGCATCTTTTTGGAACAATGGCCCTATTGACCTACTCTGTGGACTGGAAGTTTGCCTGCAACCTAAGGATATGCAGAGGAAGTCCAAGGCAAAAAAAATTAGGGGTCTAATTTTAGTAATATTCTATGTAATAAGCAACCAGTTTAAATGCTTTTAAAATCTGCCAGGCAAAGATATCCTGTAATGCCGATTCACTTTGAAGTTTGAACTAGCTTCCCACACATAGCTGGAGCCTGGAGGAGAACCCCGCATCGCGTTGATTTGTGATATATTCCCTTTGTGATTGTATTATTAAGTAATTTATAATTTTTTTTCGAGAAAAAAGTAATTTATAATTTTTTTTCGAGAAAAAAGTAATTTATAATTTGAGTAATGCTATATATGTTAATTGCTTCATTAGAAAACGTGAGAATAAGATCCAGTAAACCGTAATTTTACTAAATAATAATTTGCAAAAATAGAAAATTATTGTGGAGATCTCACATAATAGTTCAAATGTTTGAGATGAATTAATGGTTTAACACGATAACGTCCCCAGCAATATTTTAAGCTCTTTACATAATTTGTAGAAAAAAAACTACCTAGCATGTATTTGAAAAATTGAAATAGTGTCGAGTTAGATTTCAAAATATTGGGATAAAATCACGATTCTCAGGTGAAGGATTATGAATGCGTGTATCAGATCCAGCAAGTTATGTTATAAATGTGGCGGCCAAACTCTAATTTTTAAATACCATACTTGAATATAAATATTTTCAGCATCACTGCGACACCCAGATTTTTGCCAAATTAATATGATAATGCAAGCAAGATCGTTTTTTCTATGCTGATTACCGTTAGCTGGAGCCTGGATGGTGCAGGCTAAAAAGCGTTTAATTGTCATTTACTCTTTCATAGATGCCTTTCACTAAAGAAAAGGTACCAAATAAAGTTACGTAATTCATTCATTCAACGTAAGACGACGGGATAATATAGAATTGGGTTCCTTTCGGCTTTCACCACCGGGGGTGGTGGCCCAGTAGCAAGTCCTTCAACCTGTCATTTCTAAGACTCGGGTTCGAGTCCCGGCGCTTCTAGTCAAGCCCCATAGTGTGATGCGGCCGAATATGGCCTTCCACACGGTGGGGTGCTGGCCATTGAGCCCGGTGATTCCCCGGTATTATGACGCGTAGCAGGTGAGGGTGTCCGCTGGTGCCCCGGTTGGGCGGTCTCTCCTATGAGGAGGGTCTAATGCCAGGATGTAACCGGTATTGACCGGGGCCTGGACCGACGGGGCGATGATGACACCACTGATGCCTTTTTTTCTTCGACAAAAAAAAAAGAATTGGGTTCCTTTCCAGGTGGGGATTAACAATAGATATCCTGTTAAGTCAATCTCAACCATTAAATTAAATTTAATGATTTTTAATTATTTTATAAAATATCTTTTCAACACTGCATTTATTTATCTTGTTTCCTTTTTGTTTCTTTCCTTTAACGGATGACATAAACAAAACAATTCATTTAATTTTTTTTTTCACACATGTTTTTTACTCTCTTGTTTTTTGTCTTCAACTTATAAAGGGAAACAAAAAAAAACCATGAATAGTGGATTTACAATAAACTTAAAAAATTAGTTAATCATTCAATAGAACTTAAAATTAAATGAGTTGCTTTATTTATGTCATCGGTTAAAGGAAAAAAACAAAAAGAAAAAAAGAGAAATAAATGCAGTATTAAAAAGGTATCTTATAAAATAATTAAGAACCATTAGATTTAATCTAATGGTTGAAATTGACTTAACAGATGTCTCCTGTTACCCCCAACTAGAGAGGAGCTCTATCCGATAATATATTGTTCTTAACCAATGAATTTGATTTCCTTAGTGTTAATCTGCCAGTTGACTAATTGTAATGCCTCTCATATACTCATATCTCGGATAAAGGGCTTTAAAAGTCCTACTATTCTTCATCATTTTTCAATCAAGTCTTATAATTATTTTTTTGATTAATCAAGTCCTATTAATTTGAACCGTTTATAAAAAAAGTCCCATATGTATTTTCCATCCAATATTGCTGAGTTGGTAGTTATCTTCTGGCGTGGCATTATACACATCATATGATGATGTGTCAAAATATCCATGTCAATAGGACTTAAATGATCGAATAAAAAAGTTATAGGAATTAGTTAATATTACTTTATAACTTATAGGATTTTCAAAGATCTAAAACTGTAACAGCCCGGGTAATTTTCATGTTTTTACCGACTGTAATAATTTAATTTTACCGTATTTACTATTAAAATTAATCTTGAGTAATTAATTAACGGTAATTTACACATCGGATTTCGAAACCGAGCAGTGTTCCACGCTCGGGATTTTTCTGCGGAATTTTCGGACCGAAGTTGGCATTTTTTTCGGATCCAAGAGTCTTCAGAAAAATCGAGATTAACCCCGAAATATCGGGCCAGGAAATAGTCAAGGGGTGCATTAGTTTTCCGGTCCAGACGGTGCACAGTATTTTAACATAGTGAAGATGTCTTTACTGTGCAGTCCGTGAATGTTCCTGTGGGCATGTGAAAAATTGTCTGTGCACCACGTTAAAACCCATCCTCTGCCAATTTTCCTACCCACACCTGCAAACCCATCCTCTGCAAACACCAATAACCAGTTAACAAAGAAAAAAAAAGACAACAAATACCTAAACACCGGCCAAACTACGCCGTTTTGCACGCCAACCGTCACCTTCTTCTTCAATCTTCCCCCTCGCTACTGTTCACGTGAAGGAGTGCCGAGCCACATCTCGCTTCACCACCTACCCCGACGCCCTTCCCTCTCGGACGCCGACTTGAGGAGACCATCGCCGCCTGCTGCCGCCGCACGACGCGCCGGACACAGCCAAGGACCCGACGGCCTTCCGCTTGGATCCGACGCCACTGCCTCCTCCCCTTGCCGTCGACAGCCGCAACAGGAAGTACCACCAGCCGCCTCCACCTCTTCCGCGTCGTCTGCCAGCACCGCGACCGCCTCCGTCTTTGCCGCTCGTCGCCACCCGAAGGAACAAAGGTGAGCAGCCACGGGTTGAGGACGACCCGGTAGTTCGGTGGCGGGTCTGACCCGAACAATCCGGGTCGCGGGCTGAAATGAATGGGTTTTGATTGGGCTGAATAGTTTGGATTTTGGGGTATGGGCTGGTGTGTAGTGGGCCTTGGCATGTGGGCTAATTGACCTGGATGGGTTGTAACTGGGCTTGGGTAGTGGGCTTAGGTGAGAGTGGGCTTAGAGGTTAGGTTTGGGCTTGGGTTTTGGCTTGGACTGGCCCAGTCCAAAAAATAAATAAATAAAAAAAATAATTTTGAGGAATAAACCTGGAATTAAAAATAAATTGTGAAATAATATTTTAGGAATCTTAGGAAAATATAAATATGGAGCTAATGGAAAATATAGATTTTGGAGGAGTATATGGTATACAG
>JAKUCV010006198.1:0-30618 GCA_028386065.3 Turnera subulata
AAAACCACTAAGAAATCCAACTCAGATCACTTACCCCCTTCCTTTGTGTGCTTACTGCTTGAGAGAACCCTGAAGATGGCCAAGTATTTTCTCCCTTAGTGCCTATCACGTTTCTGGGCAGAAATGGGGCTTGAGGTGCTTGCTTGACTACTTAAACTCAAGCTAGCAGCTCAGTCAGCAGCCACTTGCAGCCCCCTTTCCCCAAAATCTGCCACCTTGCTCAAACTCCTCTCCACCACCTACTTAAATTCCAACCTATCAGCGTAAGCCAACATACCCCCCCATACTTAGCCCTCAATCAGTTTTCTCAAGCAATCAGCACACACGAACCCGTGATTAAGACTAATTACAAACTAATTATTCAAACCGAGCCAATGCTAGCCAACAGAAACCGTAGGTTAGCCAACTGAGGCCAACTCTCATCGCAGTGCCCATCCTCATCAAGTAAACATACTAGGCTTCGATTAGTCGGGTTATTACATCATCTCCCCCTTTATAAAATTCGTCCTCGAATTTACCTGAAAATAAGTGCGGGTACTTGTCCAGCATCTCTTTTTCGGATTCCCAAGTAACCTCCTGCCCTGAGGCATCTTCCCACAAAACCTTCACAGAAGTGACTTCCTTATTACGGAGTCTGTGTGCCTGCCTGTCTACTATCATAATTGGTTGTGCTTTATATGTTAGTTCTTCCCCCAACTGAATATCTTGTGGTACAAGGACATGTGAGGGATCGGGCAAATATTTTCTTAACATCGAGACATAGAACACCGGGTGAATTTGTGACAACTTCGGGGGTAATGCAAGATGATATGCTACTGGTCCAATCTTCTCAAGTATCTCAAATGGACCTAAATATCGAGGGCTCAACTTTCCTTTCTTTCCGAACCGAAGTACTCCTTTGGTAGGCGACACTTTGAGGAATACCATGTCCCCAACTGAAAATTCCAGCTCTCATCTTCTATTGTCTGCATAGGACTTCTGTCTACTTTGGGCAGCAGCCAAATTCTTCCGAGCTATCTTTACTTTCTCGGCTGTCAGTTCCACAATTTCAGGTCCAAGTAGTCTCTTGACTCCAACTTCATCCCAACAAACCGGTGTTCGGCATCTGCGGCCATATAACATCTCATATGGGGCCATACCAATACTAGATTGATAACTATTATTGTAAGTAGTCTCATGTGCCTCTTTCAAAAGTTTGCTACGAAGATTACTGACATCAGGGACATACATCCTTGTGCCCAACCTTAGAATACCATCATCCGATACCACAAATCCAGCTAGTTCCCCCTGGCTTGCTTTTTCCTTCCATGATTTTATTTCCGTGTCATCATTTTGGGCCTTAGCAATTTCCTCATTTAAAACAGGACGCACTTGATAGTGTGCCAATAATACTCCTGATTCAGCTACCTCACATTGCAAGCCTTGGTCCAACAATTCATGCCAAGCTCCAACTGAGGGTCTTCTGGCCACACTAAGATGCGCCAAACTACCAATAGATTTCCGGCTTAATGCATCCGCTACAACATTTGCTTTTCCGGGATGATACTTGATAACGCAATCATAATCCTGGAGCAACTCTACCCATCTCCATTGTCTTAAGTTCAGATCCCGTTGCTCCATTATGTACTTCAAACTTTTGTGGTCCGTGTAAATCTCACAAGGTTCCCCATACAAATAATGTCTCCAGATTTTCAAAGCAAACACCACTGCTGCTATCTCAAGGTCGTGCACCGGGTAATTCTCCTCATTCTTTTTTAGTTTCCGGGACGCATAGGCAATCACCTTGCCATCCTGTATCAAAACACAGCCTAAACCAATCCTTGATGCATCACAATAAACAGTATACACACCATTCTCTTTTGGCAATGCAAGTATTGGTGCAGTGGTTAACCTATGTTTCAGCTCCTGGAAGCTAGACTCACAAGCATCAGTCCACACAAACTGTTTCTTCTTTTGGGTCAACCCACACAATGGTGCAGCAATGGAGGAAAAGCCCTCAACAAAACGACGGTAATAGCCTGCCAACCCAAGAAAACTCCGTACTTCAGTCACATTGGACGGCCTCGGCCACTTCACAATTGCCTCCACCTTCTGCGGGTCTACTTCAATACCCTTGGTCGATATTACATGGCCTAGAAATGATACTCTTTCCAACCAGAACTCGCATTTGGAAAATTTTGCAAACAACTTTTCCTCCCGTAAAATCTGCAACACAATTCTCAAATGTTCTTCATGCTCCTTTTTGGTCTTTGAATAAACAAGCACATCATCAATAAACACAATTATAAACTTATCAAGGTACTGCTTGAACACTCGGTTCATCAAGTCCATAAACGTTGCAGGTGCATTCGTAAGTCCGAATGGCATCACCAAAAACTCATAGTGCCCATACCTTGTCCGGAAAGCTGTTATCCGCACATCTTCCTCCTTAATCCTCAACTGATGGTAACCTGACCTCAAATCAATCTTTGAAAAGTACTTTGCCCCCTGCAATTGATCAAATAAATCATCGATGCGGGGCAATGGATACTTATTTCGCACAGTCAACTTGTTCAATTGCCGATAATCTACACACATTCTCATCGAGCCATCTTTCTTTTTAACAAACAGAACTGGAGCTCCCCACGGGGACACACTAGGCCTTATAAATCCCTTGTCCAACAAATCCTGCAACTGAGTTTTCAGCTCCCGCAACTCAGAAGGGGCCATTCGATAAGGTGTAATTGACACAAGTTCTGCCCCCAACACTAGTTCAATGCCAAATTCAATCTCACGCTCTAGTGGTATTCCCGGCAAGTCATCGGGGAAAACATCAAGAAACTCATTGACAACAGGAACTTGGTCAATTGAAATTTTTGGCTCACCTACACATTGTACTGATGCCAAATACAAACAATCGGTTTGTCGTGCTACTCGAGCTGCTTTCACCGCACAAATTATTTGGGGTTGAGAAGAAACAAACATCCCCTGAAAAATAAATTCTGCCTCCCCAACAGGCTGTAACTTTACCCTTTTATTAGCACAATCCACACGAGCACCATACCGAGACAACCAATCCATGCCTAAGATCACATCAAAGTCTGCCATCGGCAGCAACAACAAATATATCGGCAAATGATGGTCCATCACACAAATATCACACCCCCGATACATTCTATCTACATAGACACGCTCATCAAGAGGCGTGTACACAGCCAACGGACTCCCGAGACTAACAGGTATCTCCTTAAAGTACTTAGCAAAATGAGAGTTAACAAAGGAGTGCGTACACCCCGTATCAATTAAACACAATGCAGGGCACAAATTAAATTTCAGTATACCTGTCACAACAGTGTTAGAGGCTTTTG
The DNA here is from genome assembly GCA_028386065.3 of Turnera subulata. Lineage (NCBI taxonomy): Eukaryota > Viridiplantae > Streptophyta > Magnoliopsida > Malpighiales > Passifloraceae > Turnera > Turnera subulata. Next base: position 3,348 of record JAKUCV010006198.1, read on the forward strand.
CATCCTCCTGAGTCAAGCAAAATACTCTAGCCTGTCCCTGGCAGGGTTGATAGCTGCTGCCTCTACTTGCAGCTCCTCGACTAGTACTTCCCCTACCTCGGAAGGAAGACTGGCTATCTGTCCGCTGTGACCTTGATGGTGGTGATGCTACACTGGATGCCATAGATGATTGTCCAACAGAACACTCCTTGGCTATATGCCCTGCCTGCCCACATATGTAACACAAATTTTGTCCCACCGGGCATTCCCGTGACATATGTCCAAACTTGCCACACCTGAAGCATAAACTATTGGGCCTCATTTGTATACTTTGAGTACCCTGAAATTGGCTAGTTACAGGTCTCATCGAACTCCCCCCAAAGCTTGGGACACCATAACTAGGACTATTCCTGAAACGAGCCCTAGGTTGGTTAACCCAAAATCCTGTCTTCCCACGCCCACGAAATTGGCTTGAACCAGCAGTAAAACTCTGTTGGTTTTGGGTATTATCTTGCCTCATCCTCTTGACACTTACCTCAGCTCTTTCGGCTTGAGTCTTCATCTCAATTGCCCGAGCTATGTCTACTGCTTCAGCATAAGAGCCAAATGGTATAGCCACTAATGAGTTATAAATATAACCCTTCAGTCCTCCAATGAACCTTTTGATCTTCCTCCGTTGATCTGGAATCAAATGCAAGGCATACTTAGACAGGTTTGTGAACTTGGACTCATACTCTCCTACTGTCATGTCCCCTTGCCTTAGGAGTTCAAATTCTGCCGCTTTTTGATCCCTAACACTCTCAGGCAAGAATCGTTCAAGAAATGCGGTACGGAACTCAGTCCAGGTCTACGGGGCAGCATCAAGCATCCTCTCCCTCATTTTGGCATCATACCAATTGTTAGCTTCATCACCCTTTAACCGAAAAGCAGCAAGATCAACTGCTCGATGATCAGTGCATTCCATCACTCGGCAACATTTCCACACATCATCCAAAAATCACTGTGGATCTTCATTTTCAGCACCGGAAAATGTTGGTGGATCAAGTTTCACAAATGTCACCAAAGTTGATTCCCTGCTGTGTTCTCGTTGTACTGGGTCCTCTCTACTTTTTTGATCAGCAGCAATCGCTTCCGCGATAGTCTCAACTGCCCTGTTAACCCCATGCAAACCAGCCTTCAGCACCTCCAAAGGCATCTCTTGGGAGGCATTTGAATACTCTGTTTCGCTGGGCAACTCATCACCAGCATCCCCTGGGACATAAGTCTCATCAGCCCCATCCTCGGCATCCTGAACGGATTGCACATCCGGGGCGGCAACATCAGTAAACACTTCCTTTTAGTCGGCTTACCTGCACACATTGCACAAGAAAACCAACATATACAAGTCAGCTCTCACCATCCCACGGTCTCTAATGATGGGTAACAGCCTACAGAAGCACATCAACCCTATGCCCCTTAACATATAACCATGCTCCGCTACCAAGTTTGTCACGCCCGTCAAACGTGACCGGCCAGGCACCCGAGCCAGCCTAGCGACCAGCAAAGGGCACCCAAAGGCCTAAGTCGAACTGTAGGTAGAAGCTAGCCAGACGGGCAGCAGTAACTAATGCGCAGCAATTATCAAAACGGGCATCATAATATAAAGTACGAACGTGTACACGCAAACATTCAGCTTATAATTACATAGATTATGTACAATAAGTCAGGGCTCTACAAGCATCAGTTTTTAGCCAACCCTCACAAGCATCATATACTCTAAGAGAAACCAAGTCTGGCTATGTACCCATCGCTACAAAGATACGCCTCTCGAACCTGCCCACACCAGCTGCTTGTACTCACCTAGCCCTGAAACATAGGTGTGGAAAGAATGGGGGCTGAGTCCACGGCTCAATAAGCAGGTGGTCATACAAGGCATTAGCAATGACACAAACAAGCGGCAAATAACATCCAATAACCAAACATCTCAAGTCACCGTGATCAGCCCACGGGTAAGCTATCGTGGAGTTGTACCTAGCCTACCTGCGGGTCTGGTAGCCTTGCCAACAGGTGTTACTTCTTAGCCTACAGCCCCACGTACGAGGCATATCAGTTTGGCTACCACAACCACACACGGCGCCAAGCACAACACCACCATCATCTCAATTGACCAAGCAGCCTAGTAGCACTGCAAGGTCCAACATCAAACCATCTCATGTAACGTCATGATGCAAATGGGATGCATGGAATGCATAGCCCGAATATCGGACTCATCTCAAGCCAAGGTATATCATAAACATCTCAACATCTCAATTGCACCATAGGTGCCATCTCAATAGGAAATTGGATCATCCACCAAGCCAATAAGCATCACAGCCATCACACAAGTATGCAACCAAACTTACACAAATTCAGGCCTCACTAGGCCCTTCTCCTTCCTTTGGTCCTCCTTGGGTTCTAGTACCTGCCCATGCATAAAAATACACCTAAGTGCCAGTGCTTTGGTACACCCATAGGCTCGCCAACAGGCTAGCCAGGGGACCAAGGGTGCACCAGCAGGGCTAACTGCGCATTTTAGCGCACTAATTGGCCTCCCACAAGGCCAATTGCGCACCCAATCACTCAATTAACACCCCCACGCAACCAAAAATCCTCTTACAACCTAAACACATAGCATCACAGCCTTAGGCTTCCTACAGAACCGATTTGATGCACTGTCCAAACTCACAGCACACCCACAAGGCCAATTCATACCAAAACCACTAAAAAATCCAACTCAGATCACTTACCCCCTTCCTTTGTGTGCTTACTGCTTGAGAGAACCCTGAAGATGGCCAAGTATTTTCTCCCTTAGTGCCTATCACGTTTCTGGGCAGAAATGGGGCTTGAGGTGCTTGCTTGACTACTTAAACTCAAGCTAGCAGCTCAGTCAGCAGCCACTTGCAGCCCCCTTTCCCCAAAATCTGCCACCTTGCTCAAACTCCTGTCCACCACCTACTTAAATTCCAACCTATCAGCTTAAGCCAACATACCCCCCCATACTTAGCCCTCAATCAGTTTTCTCAAGCAATCAGCACACACGAACCCGTGATTAAGACTAATTACAAACTAATTAATCAAACCGAGCCAATGCTAGCCAACAGAAACCGTAGGTTAGCCAACTGAGGCCAACTCTCATCGCAGCGCCCATCCTCATCAAGTAAACATACTAGGCTTCGATTAGTCGGGTTACTACAGTTACATTGGCAGTGTCATTGCTACTCCCTTTTTGTGTCCGCCGCTGCGTTCAGTCTTCTCTTTCGATGATATTTTTTGCAAAAAGACTTTGTTTTACAATCAAATATTGAACTGATTGATTGAGATTAGGTTAACATTTAGTAGTTTTTATCAAGTTAAGAGTTCGAATCCAACTAACCGTCTTACTTACACGCCCAATGGGTCTGTCCGGATCATGTAGTGGAGAACCCTGTTCCTCGGGGTGTAAACGAGCTAAGCTACCCGTGAGCTACTCGAGATTGACTCCATGATCACTCGAACTCGAATCGAGCTTGCAATACCTTAACGAGCTTTAGTACTTTTATAGGGTTTGAAGCCATTTATCATTAAGTTGGACGTATTACTTATAATTTGGGGTGAGTTTTTAAAATTTTTCCTTAAAGCTCTATCTTCCTTATTGCCATTAGATGAAATTAATGGGCTCTTCAATTTTTTTTTTTTTTAATCGGATGGGCTGTTCGGCTTCTCCAACCTAAACCTTTTTTTTTTAAAAAAAAAAGAAATGCAAAAACAAATGGCGTACCCAAAAAGCCGACCGCCCCTTCCTTCCAAGTTCCAACTGCCAGTATCACAATCATCTCCTCCTCCTCCAGTCAAGCTAAAAATCACACCCCCCAAATAAGAAAGAAGTTGCTAATACAAGAAAAACCAAACCTAATTGAAGTTTAAAAATATCAGTATAGTGCGCTATAAATTTTTTGAAGGAGAAATGGGAGAGGAGAATCCAGTAGTGCCCGCCCATTATGATTATCGCAATTCCTCCTCCTCCTCCTCCTCCTCAGTCCTCTTCTATGCCACCCAAAACGACATCGAATCCGCTGCTCAGGATGCCGTTCTCCGCCAACAAGTTCGTCTCTCTCTCTCTTTGTGGCTTAGCTATTCTTCTTTTGTAGTTTCTTCTTCTCGTAAATCATCTTAGCTATCTAATTAATTTGTCATTACTCTTACGCTGCTGTTCATATATGGTAGGAACTCGAAACCCATCGAGTTATACAACAAGGCCAAAGGTATTTAATTAATCCAAACCCTACATAAGACCTCTACTCTTTTGCTTTTGTTGGTTGTAGTTGTAATTAATTTGGTACACAAATTAAGCTTGAATTTGTGTGTGTGTTTATGGTGGATGGGATGATTATGCAGAGAGACTGGAGCTGCCGTGGAGGCAAGTAAGGACAACACTGATGTTTTCGCTGAGCGCCTTGACCCCTCTGCTCTCAAGGTTGGATACTTATTAGTTACCTCTGACTTCTTTTTTTCTCTTCTTTCCTTTTTCCCTCTTTAATATCCTGCTGGTTTGCAATGTTGCTGTTTTTTTTTATTTTCAATGTTCTTTTTTTTGGTTTTGATTTACATTTCTGTTCTTGTTTCTTGCAGGAACATCTGCTCAAGATCACCACAGACCATCGTACCGAAATGGCATTGAAGCGTGGCAAGCCTACTGTTCCCGGGGAAGGTTTGTTGTGTGCTGCCCGTGGCTCGATACCTGTTTGCTTTTTTTTTTTTTTTTTTTCCTAAAAAACATTTCATTGTAGATCTTTTGTATTACAGAAGTAGCATTAGCTTCCATTCATTCGTATGAAATCCTTTGTTACATAGTGTGCGCATTAGTGTGTATAGGAAAGCTTCCATACCTGTTAAGTGGACTACTGCGACTATTTCGTGAAGATGGGCTGATTTTTCCTCTCTCTGTTTTTTTTTTTTTTTTTTTTGGTTGCAGGCAATGTGGAAATTGGGAATGGTTATGGTGTGCCGGGTGGAGGTGCATATTATAACCCGCCAGGACCTACGGAACAGAAGACTGCTACTAAGGAACTCCCTGATTATCTTAAACAGAAGTTGAAAGCAAGGGGTCTTCTTAAAGATGATGCAGCATCTGCAAATGCATTAAAAGTTGATAATGTAAGTTTATATTCTTGGCAGTTCTTGATCCTTTCTTTTGGTTCCCTCTCTTTTGCCTACTTGTTTTAGACGACCTTGCCTAGAAGCTTGGTGCCAGGGTTGTTTTTAGCTATTTTAACACTTGGAAGTTCTGGAATTTCTCTTTCTATTGCATCTCATTGATTGTTTTCTTTTCCTCTTCCATCTGGATATTTTTTTCCTAATTACCTCCGCTTGTTTCATTTTGGGATGCAGAAGCATGAGACTGGTTCAAATCCAGCCCTTCATAGTGGGAAGTTGCCTTCTGGATGGGTATATCTCAATGGCTATTATTTTATTTTCCTGTTTCATTTTCTTCTGTTTAATTAAACCATTCTTCAGAATATTTTTTTTTTTTTTTTGATACTAGTCGAGGAGAGTGAGAGTCGAACCTGAGACCTCACCCCTCTTGTGCTTTTGACACAAGAGTGCCAATGAGCTACAAGCCCATTGGTCTTCAGAATATTTACTCTCTGGAAATGTGGGATGCAATGCTGAGTTCTTGGTATATTAAGAGTAAAGACAAATTTGTGATTGATAAATTAGTAAATCTGGGAACACTGTAATATATGTCTGCTTCTGTTTGAATATGGAATAATTATTATAACGAAAAGTGAATTCAGGCAAACTCTTCAAGTACTTGTTTGCCATATATTGGTGGTATTGCGACTGTTACTCTTATATTTCACAGAATGATGATGAATTACAGTCTTTCTTAATTTCTCAGTTTGACAACTATGCGCTCTTGGATATACGCCTTTTCGTCTGGTCATTACATATCTTCCAAGTTGCTACTAACTTTTATTGATCTCTACTTAGGTGGAAGCAAAAGACCCCACAAGTGGTGCTTCCTATTTCTATAATGAAAGCACTGGAATCAGTCAGTGGGAAAGGCCTGTTAAAGTACCTACCACCACGCAAATCCCTTCAACTCCACATCTCCCAGAAAATTGGGTGGAGGCGTTGGATGAAACTTCTGGTAGGATTCACAATATTTACATTTCTTTTGATTTGTTTTAAAATCATACATGGCATCTGGATTGATTTGAAAATGCTGCTGGTTTTCTACTCCATGTTTCCCATCTTAAAGGCTTTCTAGATCATTGGAAATTTAAATTTTTGCAGACTTGCATTTTGGTTACCGTTTTGGCCTCATTACTTTTATTAACTTGCATCGGTGTTTCTCTAGGTTCTTCTGTATGAGGTATATTCATCAGGATCCAACTATAAGTTGACTTTACTTGAGGACATAATGGTTGTTATGGAAAACTGAAGCCCTATGTGCATTCATAATAAAGTTTTTTTTTGTTACAGAGATGTATTACGTATGCATGCATGTCTGGGTAGATGGATATTACTAGGTCAATTGGTAAGCCAACATTTAAATTAAGATATAAAATAAGCAATTTGACAGAAATATTAAATGTGTTTTCTTCACGAGCCTTCAATTTAAGATCAGAAGTTTTGAATGTTCTTCTAAAAGTGTATGCTTTTTTAAATCCAATGAACATTAATGATCTGATTGTGTAATATTGCATTTTTGGGCACAAGGAACAATTAATTAGCACCAACTTGGTTAACGTGTTATTTCCCTGTTATCAGGTCACAAATATTACTACAACACTAAGACTCATGTATCTCAATGGGTAAATCCCAGTTCACCGCCAGTAATCACCTCTCATCACTCTAACAGCACATATTCCACGAATGTGGGTAATGGAGTTCAGGATGATCACTCATCTTTGTTAAAGAAGTGCATGGAATGTGGTGGCTGGGGATTAGGTCTAGTGCAGACATGGGGCTATTGCAAGCATTGCACGAGGTATATTTTTCAGCAACCTATGATTTCCTTTGTTCTCTGATGCCTTTGGGCTTCTAGTACAGATCAAATGAGTGAAACATCTAAAATACTATGCAAGGTTCGAGTGGTTGAAGTTTGATTCAACAACCTATGCTGTATCTCCGTAAATTCTATTTGGCAGGTTTCTCTTACATGCAAATATGGATTGTGAATTTCTGCATCACTCAATATTTTTCATGACGCTTCTGCTAAAGTTGTTATTGTTTCTCTGAACTTTATACAACTTAACACAGATAGAGTGCTGTATCCATTTTAAAAAAATGAACCATTGTGCATATATTTAGTCTTTGGTAGATGTTTGATGGAATCAATGAATACTTGAAATGTCCAATAAATCAACATTGATCTCACCATGCTGGTTGTGAGAAATAAATTGTGGTTTATGCATTCCTAAGCTACCTGTAAATCGGGAATCTCTAAGATGTGCTTGGGAGGAAAGAAAACGAAGGAAAAGAAGTTTGTTTACTTCTATTCTTATTAGTATATTTTCTTTTCTTGTTGTCTACCACAGAGTTCTCAATCTTCCCCAGAGCCAGTATCTAACATCCAATTTCCAGCAGCGGACCAGCAATTCAGCAAATTCCAGGGGAGATCTTGACAAAAATAATGCAAAACAGAGGTATTGGACGGTTTCTGAGAGTTTGTTCTGCAAAATTTACAGTAGTATTTCTGCATAGGCCTTAGATACAGTTACAATTTTAAAACCGCGTCTAGCAAACACCTGTATACTGTTTGAGGAAATGTAAAGAAAAAAATCTATAGTGGCCAGTCACGGTGTCGGTCACATGTGAATTAATTACAAATTTTCATGGTTATTTATCTACAAATTCTATGTCTCTTTGCCCAACCATTTCCTTATTGATTATTAAAAAAGAGTTACTTCTAAAATTCTTTATGGAAAGTAATATTGTGACGTAAGAAATTTCATGATATGGATAAGTCAGAAGCAACCATTGGCATGGTGGATTTTTCCTGGGAATGCGAGGACAAGGTTGTATCTTTGGATTTGGGCAGCGGCCAGTTCATGTGACAATGTATATGATATGATGGTCTCCTCTTCATGTGAAAATCTATATCAGAGGACTGTCTCCAATTTCTCACCTAAAACTCCTACTTATGTGAGACCCTACTACATAAATAGGAGATGGTCTAAAGGAGCTCCTTTAGGCTTCCTGATTTTGCGAGTAGTTTTCTTTGATGTGGTAGATCAAATAGGAGAGGGACAATATGAGTTTCATGTGCTAATTGCTAACTGTTAAGGTCTTAGAGCAGATTAGAGCTCTGGAAACCATTATGTGACATCATGGCTAAACATGCCATGTTAGTTTCAATCTTTCTATAAAAGATGTAAACTGTTTGGATTTATTTTAGAATAAGTAGGCACTGAAAAGAAAAAGAAAAAAAATAAGCTAAAGAAGTCTTTCATGTATGTGTGTTTCAGTGAGCATATGCGAGTAGTTGCAGTACGTTTTTAATTTTAATCTTTCCAGGTCAAATTGGAGGCCTCCTGCGGGAAAAGGAATTAAAAAAGACACCCGAAAGCGTTCGTTCACCGAGGATGATGAGTTGGACCCCATGGATCCAAGTTCTTATTCTGATGCTCCTCGTGGTGGCTGGTATGAAATGCATATACTGTTTCAAATTTTCATCAAACACGTTCTTGCCACTTTCTTTTCATGATCCCATGCAAATCAGCCATGTCTGTTTATTCATAAACCATATGGTTTCCACTTACCTTAGTTTAAATGGTAATGCACCCTTTTGGTATTAAATTTTTTCCTCTAATTTTTCTCAAATTGACCTGTATATAAGAGAACCAATTACAGTAATTGAGCTGTTGATACTAATTTAATAAAATGCTTCATTATTTAGGGTTGTGGGCTTGAAAGGAGTGCAGCCACGAGCAGCTGATACAACTGCGACGGTAACTTATTCTTCTATGCTGATATGATTTTCTTTGTGGGTCCACTGTGATGACCCTGCTCCAAATAGCCATATTAAAAATGATTGTGGGCTCTGTCGAGTCAAGTTTTATCTTGATTTTTTTTGTGCTGTTTGGCTCTCTAAATAGCTTTTACATTCATCAGGATTTTTTTTCCTCCATCATGATACATATTGTAAACAAGTTAGCAAAACAAAACCACTGTTGCTTCAAGCAGCCTGTTGTCTAATGAAAGGGGATTAGGATAGCGGCCCCAAAAGAAGAAATACTTGCTACTTGTTTATTTGAAGTACTTGAGATTTGGAGAAAACAAAGTGTTTGGGATGAAAAGATAGTATGCATTGTAAAATTTCTATAGATTTGGCTTTGAACATAAACATGTTTCTTTGAAGGAAAAAACTGTGTATTCTACACTAGTCCAACTGTATTGTTTGTCTTGTTTGACATGTTTTATCTTCTGTGATTATCAGGGTCCTCTTTTTCAACAACGGCCATACCCATCACCTGGAGCAGTCTTGCGAAAGAATGCCGAAATTGCTTCACAGAGCAAGAAACCAAATTCTCATTATGCGCCTATATCCAAGAGAGGAGACGGAAGTGATGGCCTTGGTGATGCTGATTGAGGTTGTGATGTAGATGAAGATGAATATAATTCTTTGGTTGTGCTGCATTCGTGGGTTACACGGTGCATTTTGTGTATGCACCGAAGGTTACTTGCTGTAGCATATGATGGTAGGATCAAAGTGGATGGCTGTTCTTTTGCTTAGTAAACAATGAACGCCTGGACCTTCGGAGCTTTTATCGCTGATGATGACCCAGATTGATGCATTTGGGGATGTTGTCATCTTCAATGTGTGGCAGCTGTATGTTAAGCTTCGACATAGCATGCCAGATAAAAGCTGGAACAAGAAGTTGATACCAAGGTTGGGGTATGGATAGCAAGGACATCTTCTGAAACAATTAAACAGAAAAAGACAAGATTACATTACGGCTCTGTATCTTGTCCAGATTATACCAAGACTTGGGAAAGATTTCAATGGATTTCACAGTTTTTTCCAAGTACTTGTTGTCCTGATGTGTATACGTTCTCTGAAACAGGTAGTTATAAGAATTGGGTATATGTTCCTGTGCTTAACGATGGAGCAGGAGGGTGAAATTGCACGGCATAGAGATATGGTATCGGTATTTGGAGCTTTTTGTCCCGATTAATCTAGATCATGACTAGTCGGGTCTCACACCTAGTTATGATGTGAGATTGGGATTTTATGTATACATAAGGACTCAACACCTGTGTAAGCAAGAGTTTAATCACTTACCATTGGACCAACACCATATTGGTGACTCTACAATTATTCTTAGCAATAGTGAACCTTATTTTTATTTACACAGAATGCCCCTTTGGTTTTTCTATCTTTTCCTAAGATTTTTTTTCCCTAGTTTAAAGCTTATAATTTAGGGAGTGGATAAATAAACCAACTCAATGTATCTATCACTTGGTATATTTATGGTACAATTATTTTGGATACCAAATATAAGATTAGAAGTTTTATACTTGCGATTCTCCTGGATGGAATCACTTAGGCTCATGTTCTTCGTATCCTTCTTTCATGATAACAAATGCTACTAAGCATATCTTCTTTTTCTTTGAGGAAAACTATTGAGTATACCTTGTTCTCCCTCTCTATACATAATCCATAATCTCAAATTTGGTTAAGTAGACCAAGCCAACCTTAAAACTACAAATGCAGCAGTCCAGACTAATGGGAACAATCGGCCGGCCAGATCCTTTTATGGTTATAATAAACTTAATTTATGGTTCATTCACAATAAACTTTTAGACTGCAAAGTGCAAACCACAAAGGAGGAAACTATTTAATTTTCTTATCATATGATACGTTGCAACATCAAATCATAGTACGCCCCAACGCTTTTAATAATATCGTCCCCTGAAAATGATACGATACGACCTATGTGAGCTGGAGGAGGAGTTGTGCCTTAGAATAAAGAACATATAACCAACACCACAGATTGGACTTAAAGTGGGAGGAGCAGGGTGCATCTGTGTAATCTAATGTAATTAGTACCAATAAAGACTAATACTACTAAGAAAGAGTAATACTGTTCTGTTCTTATCTTATGATCCAGAAAAAGAGAGTAATAATTAATTCTTATGATAATAGAGAGTAATGATTCCAGTGGTGGTGTAGTGGAGAGGGAAGGGAGCATAAATTCCAGGGTGGGAGTGACAATAACATCAAAAGACAGACACATGACACAACACCACCACCCACGCCCAGCACAACCATAATAAGTACGTGTAAGACTGTAATAAAACCAAACCGGGAACATTAATGAATACATAAATACATAATTATAATTATTTTTTTTTGTCGAGACATAATTATAATTAGCAGTTACTAGTATTTAGTATCATAAATAAACCACTTTACTATTTTGCAACACCGGACAAAAGACAAGACTCTTCCAGATAGAGTCTTCTCTTTTGCCTTTCTTCTCCCCAGTTTATCTCTCTCTCTCTCTCTCTCTCTCTTTCTCTTTCTCTCTATCTATCTATCTATTTCCAGTGTCGGATCGGATCTACTTCTCTCCCTATTTCAGGGTATCAGTACTTCTCTTCTGTTCCTTCTTTTTTAGCTATCATGTTATATAATATATAGATAGATATTTGTGTGCTTTGGTTGCTAATAACTGACAATGAAATGTTACAGGAAATATTCATTTTTCTCTTAAATCTTCTCCGTGTGTAATCATTTGACAACAATTAACGAGAACCCTTTTCTCTGCCAGTACAATTAAAATGTTTTCTGAATCCAATTTGGTCTCCTGTTTTTCTCTATTTTAGGATCTGGGTTCTTTGCTTTGATTCAGTTCTTACAATCAATCAAAGTGTGCATGGTCTCTCTTTTTTTTTTTTCTTACTTACTGGTATCATACATCGAGTAATGAATGCCTCTCTAATGTTAATTCAATTGCAGCGTGCAAGATTGTGCTCGTCTCACCATGGAAACATCGACTGATTTTCAATGCATTGTTTTGATCTTTAATTTGATAATTCTGTCTGGAACTTTATTTCCCTATCTGGTTTTTTCCTTATCTATGTGTTCAGGACATGGTGGATGTGATCTAAACTGTTTTAGGAACCTCTAGTGAGTAGTGGCTCTGCTCCTTGCAGAAAGTCTATATGGTCACCGAGTGGGGAGGAGGTTGTGTTAGTATCTCTAGAGAGAAGATAAAGAGAAAAAAAATTACTTTTACATTGTTTTGATATATGTCCAGTTAATTGCGCACTGCTGCTTCGGTTTACTAGCTGGTTTTGGATCTTTTATCATTTTTCTTGGTGCTATTGAAGTCTAAAGACTGGTGAAAGTTGGGGAAAAAAATCTGTTTTATTTTTAGTAAGAAAAACTAGCTACACTTGCGTGATTAGAATTAGCTATGTTGAGATTCTCTCAAACAATGGAGCTTATTTTTCTACTTATTTGTGCTTTCAATATAAGGCGCAGTGTAAAGGTAATTAAATTTTATCCATGCTAGAAGGCTAAAATGCATTATTTGTTAGTATTAAGAAATATTTGATAGAGCGCTACTAAGCTCAGTTGACGTTTGCTCTGTGGTATCATGTATTAATGTGGTTTTTATTTATTTTAGCTAATGTGTTTCAGATAACATTTAAAGCTTCAAGGAGGAGTTGGGGATATAAATTTCTTTTTGTGTTGCAAAGGAGTAGAGGATGGCAAGTGGCAGAAATTCCCACTGGTGTTATAGGTGCAGGCGGCCAGTTAGACTGCGAGGCCGGGATGAAGTTTGTCCGTACTGCAATGGTGGATTTATTCAAGAGCTTGATGATATGGTAGGCGTCAGCCCATTGGATTTCTTTGGATTGGAGTACAGTGATGACCATGACCAAAGATTTGGGCTTATGGAAGCTTTCTCTGCGTTAATGAGGCAACGTATGGCAGAAAGAAGCCGTAGTTTTGATATAAGATCAAGATCAGATATGATTCCCGAACATAATCATGGGTTTCGTCCCTTCTTGATTTTTGGTGGCCAAATTCCTTATAGAATGTCTGGAAATGGTGGATTTGAATCACTTTTCCCAGGGACTCCGGGAATTGCCTTCTCAAGGGGTAATGCAGGTGACTTTTTTATGGGTCCTGGGTTGGAAGAATTGTTTGAACAGCTTTCAGCTAATGACAGGCAAGGCCCTCCTCCAGCTTCTAGATCGTCAATCAACTCTATGCCAACTATTAAGATCACACAAAGGCATCTTCGATCTGATTCTCACTGTGCAGTCTGCAAAGATCAGTTTGAGCTGGGGGCTGAAGCAAGGCAAATGCCATGTAAGCATATATATCACTCAGATTGCATAGTGCCATGGTTAGTCCAGCACAACTCGTGCCCTGTTTGTCGTCAAGAGCTACCGCCACAAGGATCAAGTAGCAGCCAAAGTTATGAGAGGTCAAGTTCTCGGAACAGAAGCAGCAGTCTCAATGGAAGGGAGAGCGGAAGGGAAGGAAGGCGTAATCCTTTTTCGTTCTTCTGGCCGTTCCGCTCATCTAATTCTGGTTCCAACCATGATGGGACTAGAGGAAGCAGCTCTGCAACCGTGCCCGAAAACAACCACCAGCAGATGGGGTATTCCGGATGGCCTTTTGACTAGAATTCCAGACAGTATAAATGGGATCTTACCCTTTTGTATCTTGATAAACCCAGCACCTCTATTCATGTCCAAGCCAATTTCTTGGAGTGGTGGGGGGTTTGTGACCTTATAATTACCTGTGTGAAGTCTGTTCAGAGGGTAATTGGTTCTTCTTTGTGCTTTGTCTGCTACTTGTACTGTAAATGACTCCATCTATTGGCCTTATTGCTTGTGCTTGCAGATACTTCCAATGTGTGATTATGGATGTAGGTGATCTCCTATAAGTGCTTTGTGGTTAAATTTTGAGTGGTCAACTGCCATACATGTTTTTTCGTTGGCTCTTGCAATTCCCTTCCCTACATAAAATTTTGATGGAACAGCCTCCAGTCAAAAGTCTTTCTTTTGTTTTTTCTTTTTTTTTTTTGTTGTTGATCGTTCGGTAATAGCCCCCACATGTTTCCGCCATTAAAGTCGTGCAATGATATCATTAGACCAAGGAAAAGAAATAAGGATTACTCGTTAATCGTTGTGGTGTCCCTTTTTTTAAATAGTAGAGTAGTAACTCAAACAGACTAATCTTTCTTACCGGGATTTGCACCCCAGTGTTGGTTTATGTAGTTGGTATCTTTGTGGTGTGTGTCCTATGTTTACGAGTCGTGTATCTTTACATTTTGGGGGGGATTTAAAACATAGTTTTGATTGAACTATTGCCGTTTTGTACTTTTCATTGTGATGGAAGTCCAAAAACATGGGTACTAAAATTATTTCATCTTGCTTAGAAACATAAACAGAATGATTCTCACTTTTTTCCCTCACTATCTGTCTAAGATTATAGATCTTATGGGAATTTCAAAGATATATGAAGGTTCTAATTCCATTTGTTTTTTAGGAATAACAATAGGGCTCTTCCCTTAAAGAGCCTCCTCACAATGAAGGTCGAAGATGACCCCTTAGTACCACTCAAGCTAAGGCACCTTAAGGAGCCTCAAGTAACACATTATTCACTATGTTTCAATGTTATTGTTTCCTTTTGTTGTATTGTATCCTTGAATTTCTTTCAAAGAGCAACCAAACAACACATCTAAAATTTAAACCTTGATTATTAGAAGAAAAGCATACATAAATAAAGATACAAATGTTGTAAAATCAACGAAGCCTCCTAGCCTCCCTCTCAGACTCGAGCAAAGCAAGATAATCACCCTCCCTGACGGGTCCCTTGACATTCCTCATGATGTATCTGTTGGAATCGTCATTGAACTTGACGCGAACCTGAGTCACCTGCCCCCTTGATCCTGTCCTTCCCATAACTTTCACCACCACAGCGTACTTGATTTGACCATCCATCCTACTACCTACACATATAAACAAAACAAACAAAAACACAAATCATTAAACACCATTCAAAATCAAACCAAACCCAATTAACAGATTCATGTCAAAATCCTCCTGTCATTTAAAGAACAAAGCAAAACACAAATAATTAAACACCATTCAAAAATCAAACCAAACCCAATTAACAGATCAATGTCTAGATCTTCCCATCATTGAAAGATTGGATCTTTTTCTTTTAACCCTTTTCATGTTTATAATAATGAGATTAATGCGACATGGTTAACCATTGGCTAGGTAGTGGTGCAAGGAGAACAAAAAAAAAAAACAAACAAAAATCACATTTGCAGAGGAAATCAAAGAATTTAGAATTCTAAAATATAGAAGAGAGATCAATTTAATAAAAGAAAAACTAAAACATTTTGATTACCTGATTAAAAAGATTGCAGGGGCGGCTGCTAATAGGTGGGATGGGTTGGTAGGTGAGATTTTCTAAAGAATGTAACCCTCGCACTAGAAATTGAAATATATAGTGGTGAAAATATTTGCAAATGACGATTCTGTCCCGAAGAGGTACCCTGTTGAGTTGGGATATTATTGTCAATTCAGAGGTGAAAATAAAAATGGAAATACTAAAAGGGAGGCGATATTCGCACGATAAAGATAAAAAAACTGCATAAGTGAAACGATATATTTTTTCCACCACCAAAAAAGTATATATTTTTGTTCGACACGATTTCTCCTTCTGAGTTTTTCTAAAACTCAATAAAATTAAGGATTTTTGTTTGTAATAGATTAAAATTCATTGTTCATGCAAAAAATCATTTACTTCCTTGATATAATTAGAATAATTTCATAAGTGGTCATAGAGATTTTGTAGCAAGCCATTTTAGATTTTATTTACTTCCATGTTTTGTTTCCGTTGTCTCTGGAATACTTCTTTAATTTATAAAAGAAAACATTATGTGAAAGATAAATGCATAAAATATTTTTCTTTATCTTTAAAGGATTCTCTCAAAACAGTTGACTTTTTTATACCGGTATGCAACACAGGAAACCTGTTGCATACAAAGAGCAAATCTAAGTCAAAGGTATTTTTATTTTGGTCATTTTGAGAAAGAAAAAAAGGGAGTAGTGGAGAGCGGTTACAAAGTTATGGAGTGAAAATAACCCTACGCAGTCAAATACATTCACATTAAGGAGAAAATAAAAGGGCATAATTAATCAAATACATTCACATTAAAGAGAAAATAAAAGGGCATAATTAATTTTTTTTTGGTAAGAAGAGGGCATAATTAATTGGGTTAGTTTAAAGAGCAACCAAACAACACGATAATGCAGCAATCTAAAATGGATAACCAATTTAAACCTTTATTATTTAAAGAAGAGCATCTACCAGACATAAATTGTTGGGGAAAATCACACCAATTTAAGACAACAACAATCAACCGGAATTAAATGCGCAGCGGAATAATCCGGTCAATTAATTTCCCCTCTTTATGCTACCAAAATGAGATATCAACAACCAAGCCAATAAATGTTAGCAATCAAAACCAACACAACCACAACACCGAATATACGTGAAAAACCCCCAAGACGGGGTAAAAACCACGGGACCGAAGTCCGTCAATCTTCCACTATATCAAACAATAATGGGTTCACAATCAAGCTTCCTCCCTAGATAAAAGTAGAGGCTAACACAATGGCAACAATATCAAGATCAAAATATCTTTGCTCCAACAACAAACTCATCACTACACTAGTGGATTACAAGCAACAAATTAGAGGAGAAGTGGGTAAGTCTCACCAAATGGGTATAACACCAATACCCGGAAACATGAAGCTTCTCAACGATCAGCTCCGTTCTCTTTGTAGAGCTTGAAGAGGAGAACAATATACTGAAATTTCATCAAGATCGGACTTCGTTTGCTATCCGATCAAGGCTTGCAAAGATGAGGAGCATACCCCCTTTCTTTCTTCTTCCTCACGCTAATGGCACACACACAGGCATTTTCATTTTGTTTTCCACAAAGTCACGTGGTGTGACCTGTAAAGGAACCTCTCTTTTTTATTATTTTATTTCTTTAACCCACATCACATTTTTACCCTTGGTCCATGTGGGTTTGGACCTACCACAACAATCTCCCCCTCCAAACTCACATGGAGGGCTCTACCAAGCCCGCTTGCTTCCGGCAAAAAATAAGTTTCTCCTTCGGTAGTGGCTTAGTCATCATATCGGAGCCATTATCTTCCGTATGGATTTTCTCAACACACAATTGCTTCATCTCAACAGCTTCCCGTATCCATTGATACCGCACCTCAATGTGCTTGGACCTTGAATGAAAGGTAGAATTCTTACTGAGATGGATGGCACTTTGACTATCACAGTGCACAACAAACTTGTCTTGACTAAGACCAAGTTGCTCAAGAAGTTTCTTCATCCACATAACTTCTTTTCCACCCTCTGTCAGGGCAATGTACTCAGCCTCTGTAGTGGACAATGCTACACAGTTTTGCAACTTTGATTGCCATGACACAGCTCCCCCTGCAAAGCTCATCATAAACCCAGAAGTAGACTTCCTAAAATCAACATCTCTGCCATATCCGCATCCGTATACCCCTCAAGTATCGGACTCCCATGGCCAAAGGATAAACACAGACTAGAAGTACCCCTGAGATACCGCAATATCCATTTCACGGCCGACCAATGCTCTTTACCGGGATTAGACATGAACCGGCTAACAACACCAACAACATAGGAAATATCCGGCCTAGTGCACACCATGGCATACATCAAACTACCCACGGCTGAAGCATAAGGCACTTTCTTCATCTCTTCCTTCTCTTGGTCACTTGTAGGACTTTGCTTGGAACTAAGCCTAAAGTGAGCCGCAAGTAGAGAACATACCGGTTTTGCCTTGCTCATGTTGAACCTATCAAGAATCTTCTCAATGTATCTTTCTTGAGACAACCACAATTTCTTCTTGTTTCGGTCTCTAGAGATTTTCAAGCCAAGTATTTGCTTTGCCGGTCCCAAATCCTTCATTGCAAATGAACTACTCAAAGCTTTCTTCAAACTTTGGATTTTCTTTGCATCATGGCCAACAATCAACATATCGTCCACATATAGCAAGAGGATAGTAAAATTATCATCAGAGTACCTCTTGACATAGACACAATGATCAGAGGTAGTCCTGCTGAACTCATGATCTATCATGAAGGAGTCAAACTTCTTGTATCATTGCCTCGGAGCTTGCTTAAGACCATATAAGCTCTTCCTTAGCTTGCATACAAGGTTCTCTTTTCCCTTGACTTCAAACCCTTCCGGTTGCTTCATGTAGATTTCTTCCTCTAGCTCACCATGGAGAAAAGCCGTCTTCACATCAAGTTGTTCAATCTCCAAGTCCAAATGGGCGGCCAGACCCAAAACAACCCGGATAGAAGACATCTTCACAACGGGAGAAAAGATTTCATCAAAATCAATCCCCTTCTTTTGACCAAATTCTTTCACAACCAATCTCGCCTTGTACCTTGGCTGTGAAGTACTTTCTTCTGTCTTTAGCCTAAAGACCCATTTGTTATTAAGTGCTCTCCTCCCCTTTAGCAACTCAACCAACTCATAAATGTTGTTCTCATGCAAGGAATTCATCTCATCTTGCATGGCTTCCAACCATTTTCTTCTATCATCAAGTGAAATGGCCTCTTCATAGCTTTCTGGCTCTCCTTTATCTGTAACTGTCACCCACTCATTGGATGGATACCGTATAGACGGTTGAGGCTCTCTTGATGATCTTCTCAACTGTGGCCGTGGTGGTGGTTCTACATCAACATGCTCCAGTACATCATTATCAACTGTAGGAACATCATCGGGCTCATGACCAATTGCATCACCATCATCATTCTGTACATCTCCCCTGTGATCAGCATGGTCAAATGGAACTGTACTCGGGCCACCTAGTAAGTCACTAGAAGAAGAGGAAGAAGTACTAGGCTTTTCCGTCTCATCATAGTCTTCTAGTGTTTGGTCTTCAAAGAACACCACATCTCTGCTCCTTATGATCTTCTTATACCCGAACTCATTATGCCCATATCCAAGGAAGATACACTGCTTGGTCTTGCTATCAAGCTTGGACCTCTCATCTCTAGGCACATGAACAAATGCCTTGCAACCAAACACCTTCAAGTTCTTGTAGGACACATTCTTTCCACTCCACACTCTATTTGTAACATCACCATCAAGTGCCGTGGAAGGAGATAAATTAATCAAATCAACTGCAGTCCTCATTGCCTCACCCCAAAATGACTTAGGTAATTTTTCATGAGAAAGCATACTAACAACTCTGTTGCAAATGGTTCTGTTCATTCTCTCTGCTACACCATTGTGTTGCGGTGTCTTGGGAGGTGTCTTCACAAGCTTGATACCATAAGAGTTGCAATACTCTTCAAATGGCTCCCGGTATTCGCCACCATTGTCCGCTTTAACGGCCTTCAACTTCATCCCAGTTTCTCTCTCAAACACTAGCATGGAACTTCTTGAACACATCAAGCACCTGTTCTTTACTCTTCAACACAAAAGCCCACACTTTTCTAGAGTGGTCATCAATAAAGGTTACAAAATACAAAACACCTCCATTGGATCTATCACTCATGAAACAAACATCAGTGTGAACTAAATCAAGAGCATTACTTTTTCTAGATGGAGGAAAAGTATGGAAAGACACTCTATGTTGCTTGCCAACTAAACAATGAGTGCAAGATTTAGACAAGGTACCTGACAAGCTTGGCAAGAACTCTTTCTTTGCAAGCAATTGTAGGCTTTTCTCACTCAAGTGCCCAAGTCTCTTATGCCACAACTGTTAGTTATATGCCCAAAAGCCAATCTATGGATGATTGTAGTCATGTATATACTTTGAGGTTATTCCAATAAATATGATTATGAGATAATTGCTTGCACATATTTATAACCCTAGTTCATATTTGATATATTCTTAAATGTCCCTAGTCGGTTATTATTACGGATGGGTTGTAATAATAAATTAAGACTAGCGTAGGTACAAGTTAGAGAACTTGTGGACCGGACCGACCCACATAAGAACACTACATGGAACGTTATATGTATGTCATTAGTGTTTCTTATAGATGTATTGTCCTTCGACCTGAGATCGCCAAGGTATCCAACATATGAATCATGTACTTTGATATTATTCCTAGTCATCCGTAACTGGGTGGACATAAGGATAATCATTGGGTATATGATGATTATGTAGTGGGTTTTGATTGATCAAGATGGGATTCGTTCGACCCATATAACGGGTATATTATCATATGGTTTCTTGATAGAGTTGAACTGTTAAATGCATGGCCATGCTCGGATTAGGTGATATGGTGATATCACGGGTATCCGTTTTATACAGTTAACTCGGGGATCAAGAAACATAGATTAAACATATACGAGATTGGCATATTCCATGTTTCGTGTTTGATCTTGATGATGGGACGAAAGGACGATGACATGTTCCGAGGCATAGAGAATCAGTACTGATCTTGTTATTCGGGTAGCAATGATGTGTTGCTAGATGCCGCTCTTTGCTTATAATTGTAAAATGAGATTTTACAATTATTGCCGGACGTTACAAGTGCCTACAGGGTCACACACATAGAACCGTTGATTCGAGCAGGTGGTTGAACCGTGGTTGGACCATGGTTGGACCGGGTGTGGTTGGACCATGGTTGGACCAGGATCGTTTTGGGATCAATAATTAAGTGAATTATTGATCAGACATGAGCTGTGGTGAATTGTGGTCTGATTGTGTTTAGTGGGAGACAATGGTTATGATGGACATCACCATTGGTCCACCTTGTTGGCCATTAGGCTAATTCTTTATGCATTATGGATGGGAGTGGGGAAGAGTTAAGTGATCAGATCACTCTCCTACCTCTCTCACGTTTTTGCATCAGTTTCAGGCCTCTCCATCATCCTCTCAACCTCTCTTCTTCTTTGTGAAAGAAGGAAGAGAACCAAACACCCAAAAACACATAGCTCCGGTTTACTCTTGCTAGCACATCAGTCCGGGGAGCTCGAGGCTTGACTCGTGTGACGACTCCAAGCTGATCACGGTTCGTGTGGATACCGTAGAGGAGCCAGGCCGCTGTCTTGCTCTTGCTGATTCCGTCCAGCATTTAGGTGAAAGATCCTAATACTACAGGTACGAAAATTTTGTTATACGGTTTATGCATGCTTCACTTGGTTCTTGGTTAAGTTTCCTTGTTTCCGCTGCATATTGTGCTTGTTATGAGTGTCTGCTCCTCCCCCTGTTCTCTGTAACAAGGGCCTCTGACTCAGTGGACTTAACTCCCAGTTCTTTCCTCCTGGCAGCTTCATCCATCACACTATCCTTCACTGCATCTAAAGTGAGCTTCACAGCACGAGCAGAATTGCTAGGAGATACTGTCAAAGTCTCCCAACTGTCTGGCAAAGAACTCAACAAAATCAATGCTTGCACTTTATCATCTAGATTTATCCCCAAAGTAGTCAAGTGGTTCAAGATTCTTTGGAAGTTGTTTAAGTGCTCTGAAATATCATGCCCATCTGAATACTTCAGGTTCACAAGCTTTTTAATCAAAAAGGCCATATTGTGCGCACTCCGCTTCTCAAAAAAATCTTCCAGCTTCTTCCACAACTCATAAGCATCTATGATCTAACTAACATGATGAACCAGACTTACATCAATCCACTTACGAATATTAGCAATTGTCTTCCTATTCAAAGAGTTCCACTCCTTGTCACTTGTACTTGCAGCTTTTTGGCCCTCACGCTCAATAGGCCCAAACAAATCATTGCAATACAAATGATCCTCCATATACATCTTCCACACATGAAGTGAGTTTTATCAAGCTAGCTTTATCCTCCATTTTGATATGCACAAGAAACCACAAACAATGAACCTTGGCTCTGCTACCAGTTTGTTGGGGAAAATCGCACCAATTTAAGATAACAACAATCAACCGGAATTAAATGCGCAGCGGAATAACCCGGTCAATTAATTTCCCCTCTTTATGCTACCAAAATGAGATATCAACAACCAAGCCAATAAATGCTAGCAATCAAAACCAACACAACCACAACAACGAATATACGTGGAAAACCCCCAAGACGGGGTAAAAACTACGGGACCGAAGTCCGTCAATCTTCCACTATATCAAACAATAATGGGTTCACAATCAAGCTTCCTCCCTAGATAAAAGTAGAGGCTAACACAATGGCAACAACATCAAGATCAACATATCTTGGCTCCAACAACAAACTCATCACTACACTAGTGGATTACAAACAACAAATTAGAGGAGAAGTGGGTAAGTCTCACCAAATGGGTATAACACCAATACCCGAAAACATGAAGCTTCTCAACGATCAGCTCCGTTCACTTTGTAGAGCTTGAAGAGGAGAACAATATACTGAAATTTCATCAAGATCGGACTTCGTTTGCTATCCGATCAAGGCTTGCAAAGATGAGGAGCATACCCCGTTTCTTTCTTCTTCCTCTCGTCAAAAAACCACTGCTTCTCCTTTTAATTTTTGCTGCTGCTTACGCTAATGGCACACAGACAGGCATTTTCATTTTGTTTCCCACAAAGTCACGTGGTGTGACCTGTAAGGTAGCGTTTGGACCACTGGACGGGATTGGACTGGACGAGACTGGACTAGACTAGACTGGACTGGACTGGACTATAGTACTGTCCTATTTGCTGTTTGGTATGTTGTACATTGAGAAGGACAGTTGTACTGAAAAGTGTTTGGTAAACTGTGGACTGGACTGGACTAATGCTATTAAAGACAATAATGCCCTAAGTACTGTTGTTTTATTGAGATGTTTCGAAAAATGTGAAAAGAACTGGACTGGACTAGATGTGATTAGAAGTACAAAATTAACATTAAAATGAGTGGCTCAATTAAAAATAAGGAAAACATAAGAGTCATATAACTTTTCTATGCAATATACTAGGTCATAATATATTCGTGGTAAAAAAGTTTTTCTTGTCCCTTCACTTTTTTGTTTTCACAATTGTTGTCCCTCTTCCTTTTTTTTCACTCAACATGTCCCCGAGCTCTCATTTTACCGGGCCACCATGTCCTTTTGACCCCCAGTAGCCGGTTGGAAGCTGTGGCTCTGACATGTGTCCGTGGGGCCCACTCCATCTGATTCTATTTTTCTATTTTTCTTTTCTTTCCTATTTTCTATTTTTCAAAAATCCTTTTTATGTTTTATTATATTAGTTTTTGTAATAAATTGAAGAGAAAAAAGAATTTATTGTTTTATTTTTTTGCATTTCGTTTTCTATTAGTTTTTTTCTTTGATATAATTTATTTAATATTTTTTTCTTTAATATAATTTTGTTCTTAAAAAATCTTTTAGAGTGAATAAAACTTATGAAAAAAGCACTTCATTTTATTTTTTTAAAACTTTGAGTCATTTGTTTTTGGTAAATAAAAAAAATGAGTCGTTATCATTCCCCTAGCTACATTAATATTTTCAAAATTTTCCTATTTTTAATTACAACTCAATCTAAAATCCAAAAACCCAAAACACAAAATTCAACCCAAACCAGCACATCTAGGGAAGAAGAACAACCAGCCACACACATAAATTTGAGGAAGAACAACAACCAGCCACTTCACCGTCTAAATTCATGGGATGCGGAACAAGATCAAACAACCACCAAATCAACACAAACCCGAATCCACTAGCAATCCAACAACTCGGAACTCGATTAATACTTTTACAGTAAGTAAAAGAAATCTAGAAAAGAAAAGGGAGGAGATCAACAGTGGCCGTGACAGAACGAGCGTTTATGGCTTGCCGTTGCTGCCTCGCATGCCTTCGCGAGCAAAGGGCCGCCCTGGACTCTGCCTTGGATTCCTAACCCCTTGTCAGGATCTCGATGAACGGTTTGGACACGAAGGGAGGAAATGGCGGAGGAGGCAAGGCTGAGCAATTGGAGGATCCTAGGAACGTGGGGGACAGGGTGGTTGTCGGGCGGCTGCTTGTCCTTCTCGGAAGAAGGCGAGGGTGGGCACCACCAGCTTCACTTCGTACTTCTTCGACACCAGCGGCGGAAGGAGACGCCGGCGCCCAGGCACCGTCTTCTTCAAGGCCGCATCCGCCGTCAAGTCGCACGCCGCCTTCATCTTCGCCCGGCGAGGACGAGGAGGAAGGGGGTTCCCGACGTGCTAGACCCGTTTCCGGAGCAGCCCTCAGACGCCCTCGTGGTGGTGGCGCGGGGTCTGGGTTGTCGGACGCCTTGGTGGGTGTTGACACCAGGAAGGAGACGCCGGCGCCCGGGCCTTACGCGGTGGAGAAGGGACGTGGGGTGGTGGAGGAGGGAAGGGATGAGGTGGTGGTGGGCGGTGGGGATGTGGAGGAGAGGGAGGAGGGGAAAGGTGGGTGTGTGGGTGGTGGTGGTGGGGTGAAGAAGAAAGGGAAGGGTAGTGGTGGCGAGGAGGAGGAGAAAGATGAGAAGAATGAATTAAGATGAGAAGAATGATTGAATGGTGGTGGTGACCGATTTTTTTTTCTTTTTTCTTGTCATTTAAATTTTTTCTTTTTGAAAATTCTTTTTCTAGTTAAATATTATTCAAAGAAACAAAATCAGGAAAAAGGAAAACGAAATGCAAAAAAATAAAACAATAAATTCTTTTTTCTTTTCAATTTATTACAAAAACTAATATAATAAAACATAAAAAGGATTTTTGAAAAATAGAAAATAAGAAAGAAAAGAAAAATAGAAAAATAGAATCAGATGGAGTGGGCCCCACGGATACGTGCCAGCGCCACAGCTTCCAACCGGCTACTGGGGGTCAACAGGACATGGTGGCACGGTAAAATAAGAGTTCAGGGACATGTTGAGTGAAAAAAAAAGGAAGAGGGACAACAATTGTGAAAACAAAAAAGTGAAGGGACAAGAAAAACTTTTTTACCATATATTCATTGGTCCATTTTGCAAAATTAGTATAATTGATTACGACTCCTGTTAAAAATAAGGAAAAAGGTAGCAATGGAAGCATTTGACAATGTTCTTCCATAATATACTGCAATAAAGGTACATTTGATAATGTAATGAAATACAAGAAGCGGAAATTTCACATTACAATTGGTTCACACTACATATGTTGAACCATATATGGCTAGATGTGATAATGTCCCATGGGGGATTTTTGTTGCATGCTTAGCTGAATAACACATATTCTATAAATAATTTTAATAATTTTTTTGACTGAATTTTAATATATTTTCAACACTTATATATATATGGCCAATAATTGTTATATTGGCATGTAATGATAAAATTAATCTCAAATCACGTAATCTAATTTTAACTGAGAATTTCATCCGAGTGCAAATAAATTCGTACTAATTATTAATATGCATTCTTTTTTTATTGTTTTTCCTCAATTAATCAGGGTTAGAAACTAAATAATTTAGAAATATCCCAAATATTATACTTGATGAACCCTAGAAATTAAATTCATCAAAATCGTCCAAATCAATCCAAACTACCCATTCCACGCATTAAACAATACTTGTCAAATAATTCCCCTCAAACAATTTGAGGATTATAACTCAAATTAGGAAAAATCCCCAAGTATCATCAAAGATGAACCCTAGAAATTAAATTCATCAAAATCGTCCAAATCAATCCAAACTACCCATTCCCACACATTAAACAATATTTGTCAAATAATTATCCTCAAAAAATTTGAGGATTATAACTCAAAATTGGAAAAACCCCCAATTTGGTATAGGATGAACCCTAGGTTCCAATTCACCAAATTGAGCCCCAATTCAACCTTAAATCTGCCCCTAGTTTCTTCCCTTTCATCTGAATCGCCTTTCCCAGCGTCTCTTTGGTGGCTTCCGTGGCCGGAATTGGTGATAAAGAGGGTGGAGGAAAACATATAAGGAAAAGAGAAAAGGATGAAGATTTTAATCAAAAAAAATGAAGAAGATGAGAGGAGTCAAGAAAGAAAGGGGAGGAGGACGAATCGGGGAGGGGAGGAGCAAAGAAAAAGAGGTTGAAGATTATAATCATCTCACAGAATTCGTAAGGGAGGGAGATGGGGAGGGAGGGAGAGGGAGAGGGAGAGAGAACGAAGAGAGGTGAGAAGAGAAGAATTAAAAAAAAATGAGAAGAAAATAGGATTTTATCAACGAGGATAGTCTAGGTATTAATTAAATTCGGTAAGGGTAGTTTCATCGTAGAAACAGTGTTGTCCAGGGACTTCTGTTCTGTTCCTAGGGGTCGGAGAGGACAAAAAAATTCATTTTAGTCCAATGCGCGTTGGACTTGAGTCCATCCGATAATCCCGCCCTGCCATCCAAACATCGGGCCTCTGCAAATTAAGCCCAGCGCGCCTGTCCCATACCCGCGGTCCAAACGCAGCCTAAAGGAACCTCTCTTTTTTTCTTTATTTTATTTCTTTAACCCACATTACATTTTTACCCTTGGTCCATGTGGGTTTGAACCTATCACAACATAAATAAAATCACAAATGTAAAACTGTGGACGAGGAAAGAAAAGATCATCAAGAGTCTGTTGCCGAATTGATAACATTAGAATTGCAACAAAAAAAAAAAGAGGAATCAAATTGAAGCGCCCCGACCCGAATTTACCGTACACAGTAAATACAGGCCGAAACTGTGACGACCCGGCCAATCAAGGCCCAGCATACAGTGTATACAACAAATATCCGGGCTCAACGGCCCATAATAAAAACAACAATAAAATCTCAACCGGCCCATTGGCCCAATAAATATAACAACAGTGCACAGTGGAAGACTTATGAAACTCACATAAACACTGTATGCGACACATGCAAACTATGGATCCAAGCCCGTCCAAGGGATAACGCTGCAGCCTGTCTGGAATGCATCAACCTGTACAACAAACAACTCATCCTACGGGATGAAAGCCCGCAGGTGAGGGGTGAGTCCGAAGTGCTCACGACAATGGAAAGACGATCAGTATGCACACTATAACTACTCAAGTCAAAAACACGGGCTAAACAGCCCAACCAAAAGACTCAATTAAAAATCAATCATCCAATTTTTATCTTACTGGGCCCCGTCACGGATAAGCTAGGGTCGTACCAGGTTATCAACCTGTTCCTGGTGCCAGATCAAAAAGAACCCGGGATCAACATCCCAATATCAAACTCAGGGATCAACATCCCAATCAAACCGGCATCAACATGCCCATCACAAGTAACCCAGATCATGGCACCACAAAACAGTCACAAACCATCCGGTCGTACCTCTACTTACCACGTGACAAT
>JAKUCV010006198.1:32151-80732 GCA_028386065.3 Turnera subulata
ACTGTTTTTCTTTTTTTTTGTTTTTTTTTCTTTTACTATTAGTCTTGTGAATCAAATAATACATTTTCGTCCGTATTACGGGCGAGTCCGATCCGCACCAGAAAATAATCGATACCCCGTAGTTACTTTCCGATGTGTTTTTCTGAGAAATTCCGAAACCCGAAAAATACCAACTTAGTTCCGAAAAATCCACGGAAAAATCACGAGCGCGGGAAAAGTCTCGGTTTCGAAAAATGACTACCGTTTTACCTCGAATTAATTACCCGAGATTAATTCAACAGTAAATCACGGTGAAACAATTTCTACAGTCCCGGTAAAAATCAAAAATTTTACCCGGGCTGTTACACAAATCACCGAAGCCTCCTGGCCTCCCTCTCAACAGACAGGCCTTTTGCCGAATTGATAGAGGAAAACAAAAGCCAGATCGTCCTTTTATAAATCTACTAGTATTTTTTGCATTTCCGATATATAGTAGTGATATCTAATATGATTACTTTTTAAAGTCGATTGTTATTAATGTATAAATCATCAAACCCAGAAATTAACTACATATTTGTTAATAAACTAATTATATAATATAATGATAAATTTATTTTTAGAATAACAAAAACAAAATGTTAATACCAACAAGCTAGATAATTTTTTCTAATAAATAAAGAAAATATTATGGTCTCTTACAATAACTAGTCTCCTACCATGAAAATATTGCAAAAAATTATAACAAAAGAATATTCCTAAAAAAATTTCAAATATAACGAAATAAATAACAAATACATGCTATACATGTGTAATTAGTTCTTCTTCGTGCTTTGCCTGCTGCTTGTAGTGTAATGACTCCATCTATGGGCCTTGTTGCTTGTGCTTGCAGACCCTTCGAATGTGTGATTATGGCTGTAAGTGATCTCCTACGCATGCTTTGTGGTTGAATTTCGAGTGGTCCACTACCATGCATGCCTTTTTTGTAAGATAATTCTTATTCCTCACAGCTTGCATTCGATGCTTTTGATTCAATAATTCCTTCTAAAAGGGAGTTCACTAGACTAGTGTCCCCTTTGGGAATGGAGGCTTCTAAACCTTGCTTCCATAACCTAAGTCGCCCTTTTATTGATACTCAGCCACGCCTTGACCAACTTGACCCGCTTTCTATGAACTTATCTGATCCAATGTTATATACTTATATCCGGTTTTTTGCAATGAATTTGGCTAGAGTGTATCCCCTATACTTAAAAAAAAAAATTGTGAACCGGTATAGGGAGCAGCCTCCAGTAAAAGTCAGTCTTTTGTTTGTTTTTTTTCTTTTTGAATCATCCACTCATAACCTCTACGGCTTTTTTTTTTTTTGGGTAAATGGATGAGCATAGTATTACATCAACTAAGAAACATCCCGTGAGGCAGAATACAAGTCATCCTGCAATAAACGGGTACAAGCAGAGGGAGCAAAAGGAAGAAAGATAAAATCAAAAGAACCATAATGTACCGATTTCGCAAAGGTATCTGCAGATTACCCTCACGAAGAACATGGACAAAGGAACACTCCTCAAAGGAACCAGCAAGCAGCCTTACATCCAACATCAACGAGGACGA
Source organism: Turnera subulata (assembly GCA_028386065.3). Lineage (NCBI taxonomy): Eukaryota > Viridiplantae > Streptophyta > Magnoliopsida > Malpighiales > Passifloraceae > Turnera > Turnera subulata. Next base: position 33,736 of record JAKUCV010006198.1, read on the forward strand.
GCCAAGACGACTGGGGAGAACACCATTGAACACATCCACCAGCTCACTCGCATCTGATTCAATAATGATTTTTGTAAATCCAAGCCGATGAGCAAGACGTAACCCATCGTACACCGACCATAACTCCGCAGATATTGTGCTACAAAGAGGCAGACGGTGAGGAAAACCATGACGCCACAGACCATCCCACCCCCGTGCGACACCACCAGTAGCAACACTACCCAGAGCTGGACAAATCGAGGCATCAACATTTACTTTCAGCATACCAACAGGAGGAGAGGACCACAATAAATCAGCATACTGCAGAGAAGGCACCAGCCTAGTAGAGCCAATGACCTTAGAATGCAACACAAACATCCTCACATACTGCATGATATAGGAGCTCAACGCTTCAGGACGGCGAGGATTAGGATTGACAACTGCAACTTCCATAAAAGCCAAAGTTCCATCCCGAATAAGATATGTGGAGGTAGCGCACTAGAGCAGGCAAACTTGCCTTGCAAACCATCCAGCACACACCCCTGCCATGATAGCTGTAGCACACGTGTAGAAACTGCGGATACTTGCCTAACATAAGAGCAATCCCGGAGAGCATGCTCCACTGACTCACACCCAGCAAAGCACCTTGGACAGAGTTCCTTAGAACCAATATGCTGACGCTTACGTTCCATATTGGTGAGCAAAGCATTATGCACAAGCTGCCATAGAAAAGTTTGAGCCCGAGGAAGCCCAGGCCACTTCCATATTACACGCCATAAAGCATTCGGTTGTAAAGATGCCACCAGAGGAGAAAGAGAACTATAGACTGCTCTAACCGTACACACCCCTGAAGCCGTACCATCCCAAACCACAACATCCTCACCATGCCCCTGATTAAAAGAATCAAAACCACGGAGCTGATCAAGAACAACACGGGGGAGCAAAAGCTGGAGGCGTGTCCAATCCCACTCACCAGACGAGGATAGAAAATCAGACACCCTACAATATTTAAGTTCCATCGGAACCTCAATCCCTTGGATTTCATCAAGCCGACCCATACCAAGCAACCAAGGGTCCTGCCAAAACTGAATATTCCGCCCGTTACCAAAAATCCATGACACCCCCCTAACACAGTAGGCCATGCACTACAAATACCACAGCATACATGGGAGGCCTTGTTTTTACTTTGGACATTCGGAATTATAGAATTCCCAACGAAATATTGAGCTCTTAGGAGGCAAACCCATAACGCATCTGGCGTGGAGATCAAGCCCCATGAAAGCTTAGTTAAAAAAGCTTCATTAGCTTCTCTCATCCGTCGGAGCCCTAAACCACCATTTTTTTTTGATTACAAACCTTATCCCACGAAACCAGAGACATCTTATGATTGGTACCCGAGGACCCCCAAATGAATCCTCGTGCCGCCTTATCCACCTTATCACAAATTCCCTTAGGAAGAGGCACAATGTGCATAGAGTAATAGGTAATAGCCTGAATAACTGATCGAGCCAAAGCCAATCGCCCCACAAAAGACAAACTATTGGCCTGCCATCCAGTCAATTTCTGCTCCACCTTCTCCGTAATATGACGAAAGGTAACATTAGAAATTCTCTCATGTACAAGAGGAAAATCCAAATATCGATCAAGGTCAGAAGTAACGCCAATGCCAAGGCGATTAGCAATGGTCTCCCCCAGACTCTCCGATACATTCTTAGAAAAAAACGCCTTGGATTTAGCCAAACCAACCTTTTGTCCAGAACTTGCACAGAAAGAATTCAAACAGTGGGTAATCACATCCGCTTGAGCCAAGCTAGCTTCAGCAAATAGCACTAAATCATCCGCGAAATACATATGAGAAATCAGTGGAGCTGCCGTATTAAGTACAACTGGCTTCCACACCTCCCAACGCACCAAGTCACATATTATTTTGTTAGAAATAGTGTTTTGCTAATGCCTCCTTGTCTCATACAGGTTTTGATATTGACAAACCGACATTGATTCAAAATGAAGAAAAACCCGAGGCAAAAAGAAATCACTCCCGAAGCAAAAAAAATGACTCAAAGAGAACAAATGTAAAGACAAGAAGAGCACAAGATTTGAAGCGATCATCCAAGAAGAATTAAGAACTTAATTGTACAAGGTTAACACTCAAATTCTTCTAAGATGTTAGCTCAAACATAATCAATTTTTCTCATGCATAGCATTCTTTTTATCAATCATAAAAATGGTTTTTTAGCACTAAACATCGATGTTGTGTTTCTAAACATCGATGTTCCTGCCTTCCAAAAGATTTATCAAAAGCGGCAGTAGCTCAAAACATCGATGTTAGCATCCCAAACATAGATGTTCTCTTTCCCGATTGCATTTCAAGATGTTTTGGCAGAATCACTGTTCAAACATCGATGTTCATAGTTCAAACATCGATGTTCTACTGTTCAAACATCGATGTCCACAGTTCAAACATCGATGTTCTACTATTACTTGTCTTAAATTGTTTTGGCATAATTTTCAAAACATCGATGTTCTATATTTAAACATCGATTGTGACCGTTGGACCAAAAATTCATATTTACTGGCCAAACATCGATGTTCTAATGCTAAACATCGATGTTGTGCCGTTATGATCAGAAACCTTTTGCATCTTTTAATGTTGTTTTGTCTAAAGGTGTTTTGGAATGATTCCTCAACGGTCATATAAGTTTTCAGACATATAAATAGAGATGTTACACCTCTGTTTATTATGAATCAACTCTCCATACATTTATCATTCATTGATACACATTCATTCAAGTTTTTATGAGCTAATATCCTTGAGAATTGAGAGAGTTGCCTTATAGTGCTTAAATTGTTGCTCAATATCCACTCTTTGAGAGAGTTTTTGTTTTGAGTGTTGTGAGTGTTGTTATACACTTGAAGGGAGGTTTGTTCCCTTGTTGTGATTCATAGGAAGAGGGTTTTCTTTCTGTGTGAGAAGTCTTGAAGTGAGGTATCTTCAAGCAGGAGTGTTGAGGTTCATGTGACTTGAACTCTCAGGTTGTAAACGGTTTGTTAAGCACCCGGAAGCTTAAACGTAGATAGTGGAATCTTCGAGAGAGTCTCTCGGAGGACTAGATTAGCCACAAGTTGTGTGTGTGAACCAGTATAAAAATTCAGTGTGTCCTTTCCCTCTTTCATTTCCGCATTTATTCCTACAAGTTTTTGAATTGTCCAGAAAACGTTATTCACCCCCCCTCTAGCGTAGGGCATATATCCTAACACATTTGAGATAGACGTTCAAAACATAAGACAAACAAATATGGAGAGATGGGATCACCTTGTCTCACTCCCTAGGATGGAGAAAAACAACGTGTCTTCTCCCTATTCCATAAGATCTGAATGCTACTAGAAGAGATACAGGACATGAGAATAGCTCGGAAAGGAGCAGGCAATCCTATATCACCTAGAGTATCATCAATGAAATCCTAGTGCAGCCTGTCATAGGCCTTCTCAAGGTCCAATTTAATAGCCATAAACCCCACTCTACCCTTCTTGATGCGCATGGAATGGACAATCTCCTGAACAATAATGACATTGTCATGAATTTGTCTACCAGGCACAAAGCTAGCTTGATATGGCAAAACAAGTTCATTCAGAATCACCTTCAATCGATTTGCCAAGACTTTCGTAGGAAGCTTATAAGGAACAGTACATAAGCTGATAGGCCTGAATTGGGTAATAGTTTCAGGACTATCCATGGGATAAGTGTGATTAGTGTACGATTAATCTCCGGAGGAACCACACCAGTGTGAAAAGCCTGCTTGAGAGAAGAGCAAACAGATGGGCCAACAATATGCCAAAACTTCTGAAAAAAATATAGCATGGAGCCCATCAATCCCCGGGGCTTTGTTGGGGGCCATTTTTTTCAAAGCTCCATGAATTTCCTCCGAAGAAAGAGGCCGTGCCAAAGCCATCAACTTATCCAGCAGTACAACCGAAAATTGGCCCCGCAACCATAGCTGAGTAGAACCACCCAGCTCACGGCTGATCAATTGATGGAAATAGGTCACAACATGCTCACATAGACATCCTTGGTCAAATTCCCAACCCTCCCCTATCAATAGCCCTGCAACCTTATTACGGTGTCTGCGAATAAGAGTAGATGTATGAAAATACGATGTGTTTCTATCACCATTTTGAATCCACTGACTCCGAGATTTCTGATACCATGGCATCTCCTCCTTAGCAAGAACATTATCATATTCAACAGATAACTCCTTCTCCAGTTGATACAAATACTGCCTGCTCGCCTGGCAGCCTTAGCATTGAATACCACCAATACGCGCTAACAAGACCTTCTTCCGACGGAAAATATCACCAAAGACATCCCGATTCCACTTCCTCAAACCATGTTGCAGAAGAGTTGTAGCCTCACACAACTCCAAATCGCCCCTCCAAGCCGATGCCACAACCTGGGGAAAGCGAGAATCCAACAATCAAGCTGCTTGAAACCGAAAAGGCTTCGGATTCGCCAGCGACCGTTGTGCGTGCAAGTGCACAAGTAATGGAGAGTGATCAGACTTAGTACGAGGCAAATGCCAAACCTCGGCGTTAGAAAACCTATTCCTCCATAACTGATTCACTAATCCCCGATCCAAACACTCAACCACATACTCCCTTCGAACTGTCACCCGTCGTTCCCAAGTGAAAGGGGGGCCATGGAAGCCTAAGTCCAACAACTGACAATCAGAAATCCATGTAGAAAACCAAGAACACATTGCCATACTAGCAGGTAAGCCTCCCTGTTTTTCTCTCTGATCCACATATGTGTTGAAGTCACCAATAAGCAGCCACGGCGCATTCATCAATCCAGCAATATTTCTCGTCTCTTGCCAGAGGGAATAACGTGTTTCCGCCTTTAAACTCGTGAAATGTTAGCAGAGGACCATGAAAGATAAATGAGCATAACTCGTTAATCGTTGTGGTGTCCTATGTTTACATTTGATTGAGACATAAACGGAATGATTTCCACTTGTTTAGTGAAGAAATATAAACACCATGATAATGAATGATTACTTTTGAGTGACAATTTTCTATGAGAATAATAAAAAAGGTATAAAGAAGTGACGCCTGTGCGCCCAGATGAACAAAGCTTCAGGACATGAGCGCACATCCCCATATAGTAAATAGAACCACTTCAATTTTGTGAAATATACCAGATGTGTTGATAAGAAAAATTTCGTAAGAAAACGTTACTATTCCTGGCATTGTTGTTCATCCACATTGGAGTGTTTCTGAGCCATTTTAGTCATTGCATAGCGAGAAATTCGACAACATATACACATGGTCCCCATCCAAAGCAGAAAAATGTTTTCAAAAAAGAGCATTGAGAGTTCTATTCCCAGTCCACAGACAACTACCAAACTAGTATTCCAGACGATACTACTACCTAGAGAAGATTTGGAAAAAAGGGGAATATTGCAAGGTATGTTGTTGTTTACCAACTACCTCCACCCCAGCCACCGTCACCTTGTGATTGTGAAGAACCTCCTCTCTTAGAGGCACCGCCACCACCCCAACCAGAATTTTCATTATCAGTTCCACCACTACCTCCAGCCCATCCACTGTCACCTTGTGATTGTGAAGAACCTCCTCTCTTAGCGGAACCCCCACCACCCCAACCAGATTTCTCATTGTCAGTGCCGCCACTTCCGTTGACCCAACCACCATTGCTGTTGTCACCAGCTCCGCTACCCCAACCACTGCTGCCACCACTTCCACCAGTTCCCCAGCCACCAGGGAAAGCCTCCCTGCCGGGGGAGTTTTGGACCTTGGCTCCTGGGAAACTGCCCCAACCTTCATTGCCATCATTGGTGCTAGAATCCCATCTAGTGTTATCATTACCAGTATCCTGTCTGTCGTTCCCACCAGCATTTCCCCTACTACCCCTACCACGTCCTCGTCCACCGTATGGCTTTGGTATCCCACTCTGATGACCACCGCGACCACCACTGCTTCTATAATCATTTCGGCCTATTAAACAAACAACAAATAGAACAGTTACAAGGGTCTGGAAAAAAATTCACTACATCTCTTTACTAGCATTGACATATCACATAGAGAGTGATAATCACATTTTCAGATTTGAAACCATCATCAGTATTATAGTGGTCACGGTACCTTTCATTGAAAGAAACTCATGCAGAGTTACGTAATTAGTATGAGATTTACAAAGCAAAAGCTGATTAGTGTAACCTTAAAAGTAACAGTAAAACAACTTTCATTTGAAACCAATCATCAACAGGATTCTGATTAATCCCATTATATCAACAAAAAAGTTGAGCATTGATACTGGTTTCGAAACAGTTACACAAGCAATGCATACTTGAGCAGGCAGACCCTGCAGGAGTTACCCACATAGTCTGCATATAGGGCCAAGTTGTTAGTTTTGGTTGTGTACAAATGGAAGCAAGACAAGAAAGCAAAATACCCTCAGGGAGCAATGCTCAAAACTTTTAGAAAATGCATCACCGAAAAAAAGATGTTGCTGGACAAATCTTATTATCCTGATATCAACAAATAAATCCACATGGACTTGTTATACCTGTTCTTGAACCTGGAACAGAAGAACGATCTCTGTCAAAAGACTGGCCTCTCCAGCCATCTTCATTGGTGGAACCACCCCATGAAGCGCCTGAAGCACCTCCCGCAGCAGGGCTTCGTACAGGTACCCTGGCAGCAAGAGATTTAAGCGACTGCCCTCGTTCATGAAGTGGCTCATCTATATGCCTCTGAAAATATGCCACAAGTCTATCAATGTCCTCGAACATTCTTTTGCGGAACTTGAATCCCTTGGGGTATAAACCAACATATTCATGATGTGGATTGGTGCTCCTTATATAAGTTAGAATGAATGTTCCAGGATATTCATGAGAAATGCCAAAAGAATAAACTATCCTCGTAGGATACTCTGATTTCTCAATTCTAAGGAGCTCATCAACTTCTGCTTTGGTGCCCCTTCTGAACTTGCGATAACCTAGCATTGCCTTTAGATGACCCACCAATGGGTCAACATACCGATCCATCACCTGTACAGAGGAAGACGAGCAGCATAGATACATCAGTCACTCAGAAAAGGAAACAACTGACCATACCCCCAAAATCAGTGAACAGCTATTGTCACAGGCTGCCGTTCCAAAATTCCAAGATAATTACACAATCTATGCCATTATAAACTACTGAAAAAAGAGAGGGGGGAGAGAGAGGGATACCTCATCTAAATCCTCAAAAACATCCTCCCCAATTTTCAATGTCTTCCCGATGCGAAGTAAACTTGTGATGTCCTTGTGTTCCTTTCCACCTTCAACTATGTCTTTGTGAGCAAAAACTCCGTCATAAACTTTAAGAGTTAAGGTCAAGTAAGAAGGTCCACGAGAACTAGGACGAATAATACTTTCCCCCGGATCCTTATCTGATAACAACTACAAAACACACCAAGAGGAGATTACACCCCAGAAAGAAAATTATATATCATATGAACTGGTGTTATTTAAAAAATCATGTTTACTATGCATATTTCCATTTTGCTTTAACCTGAGACACATATTTTCATGATAGTATGAAGATTCCCAATGGCCTCCGGTATCACAGGGTACTGTTTGGTTTTAAGAGAACACACTGTACAGCAAAAAAAAAGAAAACACACTGCACTCGTCTACACATAAGTTATGTGCATCCTCTATTTATCTTCCTGGAATGCCCATTAGCATTTATGGCTTTAAAATGCCTCCTCTAAGGATTGGATGATTCAGACCAAATTGTAAATTTCTCCTTAACCACAAAGCTCAACCTAAAAAAAGTATAGATGAATGCAATTTAAGCATTTAAGCATCATATTTTGGTATTCAGAATTTTAAAAAATGTTAGCACTATATTTTGGTATTTACTATTGAATGCTGACAATTATAGCAATATCTTATATATCAATTCTGAGACAACATACCTCCATTGCTTCATCAGCTGTTATATTTTGGAACCGAGGATGAACAATCATTCGAGGCTTAAAATGTTTCCTCGCGAGCTCCTTCTCTTTGCGAGCTTTCTCTTGTTCACTCTGTAGACTGTTCCGATCTTCATAGTAATAAGGATCAGGATTTTGGACCTGTGCAAATCGGTCTGTTCTCATCTCACTCTCTCTACAAACCAAGAACACCTGATATCTGTTCTTCAGAATTGATTTGATCTTGCAGGTGAGTATGTCTCCTTCACGAAGCCTATCAGACAACTCCGAAATATCCCTCCAATCATCTGCATAGTCTTCCTTCGTTAGTATGCCAGTCAATCCAGAATCCAATGCACATATTGCTTTCGGACCAACCACTCTCCGAACTGTAGCTTGAACAACCCTTCCTTCAGCTAGGGTATCCTCTGTTTCACCTGAAATCATGTAGAACTCCTCATCCTGACTTGGTTCTTTATATGGTTTACGCCTATCTTGGAAACCCTGTATTAACTCCCTTCTTATATCTTCAAATGTTTGCCTCTTATTTTTACGATTCTTATCCCCAAGATAAGTAGCAAGATCAAGAGTTTTCAACTTATTCGGTCGATCTCTCACATGCTCTATTGCCATTTCTAGAGCATCATCGTCATCATTTGCTTCACCATTGTCCTGTTCATAAACATCTTTAGCCATCTCCTGGGCGAGTCCATAAGACTCGGGGTGAATCCTTGTATCATCCAATAAATCAATGAACTGGCTACTGCTAGCAGCCAGCCCACTCCTTCGCACACGCAAAAAACCAACTGCATTGACAAACACCTTTTTACCAAGACCATGGGTTGTCACAAAGTCTTTCCGCGTGAAAATTGCTCCAGCTCTTACTAAAGACCTCTGTAAGGATGCCGCTTTTCTAGGCCCAAGCCCAGAAATGAATTGTAAAGGAGCAAACAACCATTCATGGCTTGAGGCCAAATTAATGTCAAGGCCTACTTGGTTAGTTATTTCCACCATAACTTGTTCAATCATTGCATATTTATCATCAGAAGTGAGAAAATTCTCTAAAGAGCTAACTTTCCAAGATAAAATCTCCCTCCCGGGACCACATAGGGTTGCAACCATTGCCAAAGGATTCTGTAGATAGCGCCCAAGCGCAACAGCCCGCTTAACAATCCCTAACAACACCAAAAACAATAACTAGATACATCAGTTTTTGCATGTTCTCAGGCAGGCACAGCAATGAAGTGATGTATTTACCTGGCTGGCTAGGTAACTGGTCCGAAGAAACCCGTGAATTTTCGTATAGGCGAGGTAGAGATTCATCCCCATAAACAATACTCAGCTCATCCATCTCATGCCCAACATCTCGAGGATTCTCCTCGACAATCTTGAAAATGATCTGTTAAAAAAATGGTAACACAATAAGCGCCACAGTAGATGAACTAAAGAGAACCATAGTAGACAGTGTGAATGAGCATAGCTTTAACTCCAGCACAAAGTTTAATTTTCTTTCAAGGAAACCAAAGTACATGTAAATAGGCAACAGTATTCTACAGATAAAATTTACCTCATAAATATCATCTTTTAGCCTGGTGCAAGCCAAATTCACCGCTCCTAGAACAACCACATGTGGTTGGTGGTCCATCATGAACTTCAGCACACGTTGCTGGTCGTTTTTCTTGCGCTGCTGGTCATCAACATTTTGGGATCGTAATGTGAGGGACCCAGTGTAGAGTACATCTAGCACCTCGCCAGATGAATCCAGCATAACAAAAGTTGTTGCTGGCTTTCCAGGCCCCCAGCAGCATGCCATCACCCTGGGTGTGGCATCATCATCTGAGGAAACATCATTTTCTTTCCTTTGGTATGGCCCTACAGAAACTTTATTCCACAGAACCTTGCCATACTCCCAAATTAACCAGCTTTTAGCTCTACTTGTCAACAAGGATCTTGCTTCTTTCTCCATCGAAGGCAACAGAAAACCATAAAATGCATCCCTCAATATCATTTCCCTTTGCTCATTCCATAGCTGAGCGTATTTACTAACACCAACACTAAGATAACCATCTTTGCATTCACTAAACAATTTCTCCAATTTGTGTTCTGGGAGTTTGATCTCGACATGAAGAAGTTTTTCCTCCTCAGCCTTCTGGATAAGGAGCCATTGGGCATCCTTAAATTTGCTGATTGGCTTCTCGCGCAACCACTTCACACCTGCAAACTGATGGAAAGGATCTATATCCTTTCCGTCTGGAGTTGGACTTGTTGATACCACAGCATCTTCCATAAAAATACCACGGACATGTTTCCTGACACATGGCTCACAACTTATCTCAATTGCCGCCTGGAAGAATCCCACATAAAATGCAGCTAGAGAATTACAAACTTGATCTTTTACAAAGAACAAAGTGCAGAAAAACCTGAGCATAAGGCATAATCATATAATTGATACCATGTGTCTGGCCCCTTTTAGAACAGCTTGGGGAGATTCGAACATAGCGCAGGTAAAGTTTGAAGCCATCTCCTCCGGTGTTTCCTTAGCATCCTGCAGCTCTTCCTCCTGCATCAAAATAAAGCAAATAAGCTGGGCATCATCAAACCCCATAAACAAGTATAAATCTATGAAAACTCACCACTTTCTCCAAGGACAGTTGCATTCCAAGTTGCTCAGCACTGTATCCAAACTTGCTCGCAACTTCCCACAGGCCGGCCTTACTGCAGATGCTGTATTGCGATCTTCGCTTGGGCCTCTTATACTGTCCTTCATCCAAACCAACCTCACCTGGAGGAAAATGCAAGTTAAACTTCGCATCAACATCATCAACCTCTCTTTCCGAGACTGCAGCTTTGAGGGATTTCAGAATTGACTCAAAAAGCTGCTGATTCAGGTTGAGTCGTGTTTCATCATATATCCTTCGAGATTCTTCTTCAAATCGTTTATTGTAATAAGAATGTAGAGCGCTCTTTCGTTTCTGAAGAAGTAGCCATTTTCTATCCAAGTCTTGAATTGCCCAAAGCACCTACAAGGTTGCACATGTGCAGTTAAATCCTAAACGTTTTTTTTTTCATTATACATGTAAGTTTAACTGTGCTGGATTCCAACAAAAATTGTAGTCCCATAAAGAATCATTACTTTATGCCACTTGAGGCTTGACTTTGCATCAGCATTACTCTGATTTCCATCTTCACCTTCATAATACTCAGGAGCTCTCAATAGGCTTAAACACTCCTCTTTCCGATACATAGCAATGAAGGGGATCTACAAGACAGAATTCAAACACACCCATAAGTCGTGGTGAAATCAGGCCAAAAATAAATGCATGGAAAAGTGAATCTCAAAGTACTAACATCCAACTTCTGCACGTGATGTAGTTCCAGAAAACGGATGATGTCCTCCTTGTTGATGACCGAGCTTTTGCCTTCTTCATCAGCAGCTTTAATAGAGTTGACAACTGTCTCGCTCAGAAAAGGTACTGTTCCCGAACCAAGCTGATTATATATCCAGCTACCCTCTTTACGTATATCTGTGGGAGAACCAGTGCTTTCCTCGGATATCTATAAAGAAAAAACAAATAAAGACGAAGAAGGCCAGGAGAAATACAGAATAAGAGTGAACATGAAAGAGTAGACAGTTCAGCAAACCTGCATTCTTTCTGGAATATCAGTCGTCCTAATCTGCTCATCCTTCTCAGTCATGTATTTTTCAGAAAGAACAATCGGTTCAAATTCATCTTCCAATCTTCTTTCCTGCCATTCGCCAGATTCCAAGCCTCGCTTACGCAGCTGCAACAGTTCATCGACATCACCGAAAATTTCATGAGCCTCCTGCAAAGCAGAAGATGAAACTCCTGCTGCCTGCCTGGATTTCTTCTTCTTCAGCTTCTTCCGCCTAAATTATGGTGGCAAATCGGTTAAAAGAATAAAAGGAAATCATCCAGACAAAATGGACAAGACAAGAAGGAAAAAATGGATAAGGATAAACATACTTGACTCGGAGACCGTTTTCATCCACTTCTTCTTCATCCACAATAAAATCTGCCATTTCATCTTCATCAGCAATATCTGCATCTTCTTCCTCTTCAGGTTGCTCCTCTTCTTCAGCAACATCCTCAAACGCCACACCTATGTAAAGGTATATCACAGTGAGAATAAACTAGAGAGAAAGAATCATTGTAGCAATGGATGAGAAGAATAAGATATGAGAGAGATGCAGACCCTCGTCATCCCCAAACAGGCTTCGCTTAAGTTTCTCCTCAGCGGTTCGTCCACCTTTACCACTCCCATCAAATTCCTCATCAGAAAGGCCAAAGCGGTCCTCGTCGGAATCTCTCTGGGCCTTTTTCAAACGCTTAAATTTTTTGCTATCCTGAAGCAAATATCCCAGATTCGCTCGTAAGCTTAAGGATATGAAACAAAAGAGCAAATAAAGTAGGGACATGCAATGCAGCGGGAAAGGGGATAGACCTTCGGTCGGTGGTGGAAGGCATTGTTGTCTCGGAGAAGCTCGTAGTCATCCTCATCGAGAACATCTTCAGCTTCTCTGCTAGGAATTACATACAAATAAGCGTCAGTATCACCGGTTATAGGAGAATATTTTAAAAAAAAAAAAAAAAAGTAGCCCAGTAAACTTGGTATTCAAATTCCCCTTTTCTTTTTGGTTCACCTCTTCTTTTTCTTCTTCTTCTTCCTGTGCCGTTCCTCGTCGCTGTGGGCCCTCTCTTCTTCATCTTCTTCTTCTCCGTCACCTTCTTCTTCCTCCACATCATCTACGATGAAATCGTCCTTCTCATACTCATCCTGACCTTCCTCTGCACATTTACACAGAACAACAACCACGATTAGAAACCCTACCCCCCTGAGCCACGACATGATCAATTCGCAGTTAAAAACCCCAACACAGACGAAGAATTCCAAAACCCCTGACTAAAAAAAAAAAAGACCAATCCCCCAAAGAAATAGTAACCGAAACCCTAAGAATGAGGGGATTGAGAATCACCATCTTCTTCGTCCTCCTCGTCGTCGTCCAGTGCGTCGGCGTTTTCTCTCTCCTCCTCGTCGAGCTCCACCTCGTCTGCGCAGAAGAAAACCGAAACGGTTAGGGTTAGGGTTAGGGTTTGAAATGCGGCGATCAGGAGAAGAAGAATTAGGGGAAAACAGTCGATGCTGAGTTTACTTTACCTTCTTCATCGGAGACCACATGTTTGCCCATGCTTCGGCGAATTGAAGAAAATTAGGGCTGACAAAACCACGAGAAAATTCTTAAGCTGCAATTTTGAAGAAGATATTCTTCTTCTCTTCTGGAATTGACGAGATAGCGAGAAAACAAAAGGAATCGAGTCACACACAATGCTGTGTAACTGCTAAATGCAAAACCATTTCTCGTCTCCTTTATTTATACACTCTCCTCCCCTTTGTATATATATCTTCGTCTTCTTTTTTGACATTTCTACCCTCGTTTTGTAATTTAGTACCTTTGTTTCTTGGACCTTTTACCGCCTTGGAGAATAGGCAACAATGTAATTTTAACCAACACGGAGCGTATTTTCCTGCTTAAGTTTACTCTTTCCAAATATTTTCAGAGCTCAAAACATCCGATTTTGTTTCCTTCCCAATCTAAAAAATATGTATCTTGCTGTGGTCTCTCCAAGTTAACACTTACTTTAAACTAGCAATATTTCTTTATGTTCTCTAGGAAAGAAGAAGCTAGCAATATTTATAGGTAAATCGTATATATAGGGTCCTTACTGTTTTAAAAGTACCGTTTAGGGGTTTGTACTTTTTTTTGTCCCTTGTACGGGTCCACACTCTTATTTCCGATCCCTTTCAGGGGTCTCGGGCAGCCCTGTGGATGACGTGGACTACCCCGTCCAGAGGTGGGTATACGCGCCCCATTTTCTAACAAATTGCAGTTATTAAGGTGCGTGTTTTGCACGCGCTGCCCACCTTGTCAAGCGGGCCCTACTTTTGTATTTTTTATTGTAAAAAATTATTTTAAAATTTTTAATACAAATTTAATTTATTAAATTATTTAACATAAATAGGGAAAAAAAGGGAAAAAGAATTAGGAAAATCGTTCCCTATTTCCCTTCCTCTCCCTTCTTTTTCCTCCAACACTTCGACTACTTTCTCTTCTCCCTTTTTGCAGCAACCAACCAAAATCCAAAAAAATCACCCCTAACCTAACCTTAAAGATCTCCCCAATTCTCCCCAAATCCATCATGATTTGAAAACCCACCAACTCCTTATTCCTCACTCCACACCCAACCCACACAAAAGAAATTGGAAAAAAAAACACACATGCACAAAATCCACGGTGATGATTGGTGAATGCATAAGGATAGTAACTGCAGTTGGAAGAGGAGAAGGTTGTCTTTTTTTGTTGGTGGTGGATTGAAATCCAGAGACAAGATGAAGAAGGAGAAGAAGAAGCGATGTTAGGGTCTCATAGCTTAGAGGGGCAATCCAGGTGTGGGCGTCCGTGGGTCCTTGACCAAATCGTTAAAAACGCAGCCTAGAGGAAGCACTCCCACCTGGTATCCTCATGCAAATCTGCCCTCGACAAGCTCAGCTCAATCTTAGATTCTCCCTCCCTCCCCTCCCCTCCCCAACTCCCCTCTCTCCGGCGTCACCCCTTCCGATATGGATTCCCTCCTCCGCCCTTGATACCAACTACGCCAAGGTTGCCGAGCCCACCCTCGATTGCTGCTTCCGCCTCTTCTCCCTCGGCCTCCTCCGCGGAGATCGACTTCACCGCCTCCACCCCCCTTCCCATCGCCCTCATCCATGCTGCTTGCAAGGTCTGCTCTTTGCCCTCCTCGCCGCCGTTCGATCCCCATGAAGATTCAATATTCATTGATTTTATTTTGGGGGTTTGCATTTTTTTGTTTATATTGAGTGGGTGAGGATTTGATATGAGAGATTTAAGGTACAATGTTGTTGATCGTTTTCATAGGGGGGTTTAATTGTTTTCTTTTTTTATTATTATTTTTGTTAAACAATTTAATAAATTTTAAAAAATTAGAAATAATTTTTTGTAAAAAAATGCAAAAGTGGGGCCCGCTTGACACGGTGGACAGCGCATGCAGCGCACCCGCCTTATGCAGCTGCAATTTGTGAGAAAATAGGGGCGCGTATACCTCACCTTCGGACCGGGCAGTCCACGTCATCCGCGGGGCTGCCCAAGACCCCTAAAAGGGATCGGAAATAAGAGTTTGGACCCATAAAAGGGACAAAAAAAAGTATAGACCCCTAAACGATACTTTTGAAACAGTACGGACCCTATATATGCTATTTACCCAATAATTATCTTGGAAGTACCATGAATTGCATCATATGATATTTTGAAATTCGGTTCCAGTCCAAAAAATTTGGTTAACTTTTTCTTTATTTATCATTTCACACCATTTCCATTGTTTTATATTTGACTTAGTAGAACTTAGGACCTGCCCACCCACGTATTCTTTTTCTTGTCAAAAAGAAGGCGCAAAGCCTATAGTTTCATAAGTAGAGGCAAACACTCCCTAACCGGGGAGACAAGTTCCTGTTTTTTTTCTAGCTAAGATCCAAAGTGAGTCTCGCATTTGCATGAAGATCTGCAACTTTATTTCTTTCCTAGTACGTATGTTGACATTCAACAACACTCATATAAATGGGCCTAACACGTGAATCGGTCCAATGATTAGTAACCGAGGCTAGGCCCAAAGACGTATGAGGCCCAAGGTCGTGATTAAGGCCCCAAGAACAGGTCCTCTAGGTAGCCCAATACGAGAGGACCTGAAGGGCCAGGACCTACGGATGAGGTCTAGGACCTAGAGGCCCAGGAAGCCATCTACACCGACTTATCCAGAGGAAATCCGAGCTTATCCAAAGGAAATCCAATTGTGGCCAATAATGACGTGACATGTGGACAGCTGACTCCCTATAGATACCCCAAAATCTGATATTTCAAGGACTTTTCCCCATTGTCCATCCAAACTCGCTCGGCTCTCTCCCTTTCTCCTGATTTCTTCTCTTTGTACTCAATCAATACAATATCAATAAAGATTGCTACCCTTATTTTTTGTTTTATATCAAACCCAATCATGAGATAAAATTTCCTTTTAGGCCAATGGGTTTCTAATTAGATTACATCCATCGACGTACAAAATATAAAGCGGCAGAGATGGTAATTAGAATTAGAAAAATTCAACTTCCAATCCAAGCCAATCTAAGACCTAAATATTCTTTAAAACTAGAAGTGGATGCTACAATCATTGCTTTAAATTTTATCTAATTAGAGTTTCGGTTGAGATGGGATTCAATCTTGTTTTCGTTTTATTCAACCGCTCTTCGATCGTTGAAAATGAAAGCACATCAAATAAATATGTAGATTAATGGACTAATGCCCTTTTTGGTACCTGTGTTGCTCTTGATTATCACAATTCATACTTGTGTTTCAAATTTAGTCACATTTCATTCCTCAATTAAGTCCGATTTGCCTAATTTGGTTATTTTGACCGTTTTACCCTTAAATCAATGACGTGTCAATTTTTTCACCCGGATTCTTGACCTAACCGACCCGAAACTCGGTGGATACCTAAAGCCTAACCGAAACCTGATCCGAACTAGACAATCTTTATTATTTTCCTTTTCCTTTTATTCTATTATTTTCTTTTTTTCCAAAAATTTTAATTCTAAAAATAGATATTTCTTTTCGTTCTAGTAATCTGCAATCTATTTTCTTTTCGATCAAAAAACTTTCCCACCCGATAACCCAAATATCTATTTTTAGAACTAAAAATAGATTGCAGATTACTAGAACGAAAAGAAATATCTATTTTTTAGAATTAAAATTTTTGGGAAAAAGAAAATAATAAGATAAAAGAAAAAGAAAAATTAATAGTAAAAATGTCCAGTTCGGGTGGGGTTTCGGTTAGTCTTTGGGTATCCATCGGGTTTCGGGTCGGTTAGGTAAAAGTAAAAGTTTTTAAGTAAAATTTTTGCTGATCCAGTATCTCTTAGGATTCTCTCATAATATTCTCTTGTTTTTAATGGGGTTTCTGGGAAGAAGTAAAAGTTTTTGGGAAAGATCTTTTGCAAGGTATCATGAATGTTTGCTCCCATAATTTCAGTTTCTAAGGGGAAAATAGGGATAACGGTGGTGTTGACATAATGCTGTTGCTGGGAGAGGTAAGCATTATCTGCTGAATAGGATCTGGTTGTAATAGTTGTTGGGGCCCTAGGATGGGTTATGGGAGATAATGGTCTCATTGTCGGTTTTTGCGGTGTTGGTGGGGTTGCTGGTGTTGAATTTGTTAATGCCGAGGCATAATTTGGGATTCTTGAGGGTGAACCTAAAATTAGTTTGCCTGCAGAAATATTTGCTGGAGTAATAAAGGGGGGTGTTTATTGCCTTGGTTGCTGGGTTATAGGAATTTGTTGCAGTTATTGCTGGGAAATTTGCTGAATTTATTGCTCTTTTTGCCTCCTCTTGATTGCTGGTTTCATCCTTTTTGCCTCCTCCGAAGAGGGTCTTCTTTTTAATCATCCTGCAATTTACCCGGTTAGTACTGAAAAAGTACGTAAAATTCTTCTTAATTCATCTTGAACCCATCTATCATGTGGTCTTTCTTTCATGGCTATTCTGACTACTTCTGTTGTTTTATAATACCGAGCCCAATATTTAATATTTACTGTTGGAACTATTCTATGTATTACTTCATTGTTTGGTACGGGTTGCATTATTTTCTTGGTTATGGTGACGCTTCTTCCTGCTCGATAAATTTTTGTAGGGGATAAAGGAAGTGTATAATAAGTTGCTACTTCTAAAATTCCCGGGACTACTTTTGTAAACTCTATTATATCTCTTATAGTATATTTTTCTTGTGTGGGATGCTGATAAGGTAAATAGCCATTTTCAAGTCCTTGCTGAAATTCTGCCTTTGTAATCATTCTGCAAAAGTTATAGTAACTTGTTTAATGATTATATCATAGATATGAAAAATTGCTCTTTTTTATAATATTCTTGACAATTGCAAATTTCTAATTCTAATTCATCTCCGATTTCATGTGCACCTTCATGCTGAGTATGATTTTGATCGATTGCTTCTATGATTTCTTTTCTCAAACATTCTATTGCCCTTTTATCCGAAAAGTCTATACAACTTAATCTTTGTATTGCCTTTTCTATGTTTAACACTTCATAACTTAGTAAGGGCTGTCAATTACTCATAATTGCTTACCCTGCAAAAATTCACGAGACAAAAAGTCAGGCAAATTGTTAGATTCTCCTTTAATATATTCAATAACAAAATCAAAATTAGATAACAAAGCTTGCCATCTTGCGAATATCTGTTTTGATAATAAATTTTTGACATCTTTTTCCAATACAAATTTTGTTGACTGACAATCTACTCTTAGTAGAAACTGTTGATTAAATAGATTGTCTTGAAAAGCATTGAGACAGAGTACTATGGCTAATATTTTCTTTTTAATAGTAGAGTAATTTTGTTGTGCACTTATCCATATCCCTGAATGATATCTAACTAACTGTTCTTGTTGATTTATTTTTTGCTTTAAGATTCCTCCATATCCTTTGTCAGAGGCATCGGTCTCTACTATTAAAGGTGCGTCTACTTGTGGTATTCCCAAGTAGGGTAGTACTTTCACCTTTTGCTTTAGTAACTTTATCGTTGCTGTCATTTCATTTGTCCATTCCGACACCTCTTTTCGTAACCTTTTATATAAGGAGGCGCACATGGTTCTTAGAAGGGGAATAAAGTTGGCCACGTAATTAAGACATCCTAAAAATCTCTGTAGTTGCTTCTTATCCTTTATTTCGTCTGGAAATTTATCCGCAAATTCAATGCTTCTACTTATTGGAGTAATGGTGCCTTGGTAGATTTTGAATTCTAGGAATCTTATTTTTGCTTGTACGAGTTTCATTTTTGCAGCTGAGATTACTAGTCCATTTTGCTTGATAATGTTCAAAAATTTATTTAAATGTTTGAAATGCTCTGCCAAGGTTCTCGACAATACTAACACATCATCAATGTAAACTATTGTGAATTTTGAATGTGGGTTTAATATGTCATTTAATATATTTTAGAATTCCGAAGGCGCATTCTTTAAGCCAAGAGGCATCACATTCCACTCATAATGTAATGGGACAGTAAAGGCCGTCCTATATTTATCCTTCTCATGAATTTGTATTTGCCAATATCCCAATTTTAAATCAAACTTAGAAAATATCACGGCGCCACTTAATCTTTTGATGAGGTCTCTTTTGTTAGGCATTGGGTATCTTATCCACTGTAATGCTTTATTCAACGGTTTGTAATTTATGACTAACCTAGGTGCTCCTCTTTCTATCTCGGCCTGATTTTGTACATAAAATGCTGCACACGACCAAGGAGATTTGCTAGGTCTTATTAATCCTTTATCTAAAAGCTCTTGTATTTCTTTTTTACAATATTTTAATAGTTCTTTATTCATTTGGATAGGTCTTGCTTTAGTAGGTATATTCTTTTCTGAAAATTTTTTTTCATAGGGAAATGTTACCACATGTTGCTTTCTATTCCAAAATGCATTGGGTATAGTGGCACAAACTTCTTTTTGAAATTTTTCTTCTAATTCTTTAATTTGCTTTTGAGCCCCTAGGGTTTCTATTTCTTATTCTATTCTTTTGCAGTTAACTTCTTGTGTTAATGAGTGTAAACGCTTTCTTTTTTGAATCAATAAAATCTCGCTTATTTGATTTTTAATAAGACTAATTTCTTTGTCCTTAATATGACTTGTAAATTCAAATGTTACTTCTTTATTCAGTACTGTCGTTGTAATTCCTTTTGCTGATACTGTAAATGGATATATTTGCGTTAAGAAGGGGGTTCCTAAAATTACTGATTGACTCAGATCTTTGATTAATAAAAAGGTATTTGGAAAGCAGATGCCTTGATTGCAGATATGTGCCTTGGATAACTTATAATTGATTCATAATCTTTCATTGTTAGCTGTGTAAAGTCTTTCGGTGGTTTTTTCGAAATATTTAGTGGGTATGAGTCCTTCTTGAATACAATTTTGATCAGCACCCGAATCTATTACGGCTTTGACTTTAATGGTATGGTCTTTTATTACTATAGTTATGTATGCATGCCATTTTTGGAAATTAATTCTTGAAATAGAGCTAATAAACTATTCCAGGTTGTCATCTTTTTCTTGTTTTTGGCTTGAACTAGGTAACCCTAAATTTTCTTGTTTCTAGCTTGAACTAGGTAAATCTAGAGTAAAACTTGTTAGTTTCCCCTTTATTTTTAGTTTCATTATCTCGTTGTCATTTTGCAATTGCCTAATATCTTGTTTTATTTGCTTGATTTCTATTTGTAGGTCTTGTATGGTGGTTATTTGTTCTTCTTTGGGTTTTTGAAATAATATTCGGTCTATGCTGTACGCTTCCTTTTGTTTTTCGTATTTTGGCTTCTCTTTTTCTATCAATGAATTTTTAAACTTGATAAGGTACTCTCTTTGTTCATTAGGGTCTTCTATTTTTGTTATTAAATCTAGAATTAGATTCTTTTCTGATGCTAAGGTATTTATTGTTTTAGTTTTGCAGGCGCATACCCCTGTTTCGTTGTCGTCTGAGCTAGTTTCTTCTTCTCCTGAGTCACCCGAGCTTTCTTGTACAGGATATAAACCATCATCTGATTCATCCTCTAAATTACTATCATCTGTTAATAGGAGGTTTAACATCACCTGTTTTGTTTCTTCTTCAATATTTAATTCTCTAATTTTTTGAGACATGGGGCAATTTCTTTTGTAATGTCCTACTTGTCCAAATTTGTAACAGATGATTCTTCCTTTTGTATATTTGCCTTTGCGAGTTCGGAATTTATTTGGTTTATTTTCATATTATCTGTCTTTACCTTTAAAATGGGATTTCCTATAATTCTTATAATTTCTTATTATTTTAGTTTGCTTCTTTTGTGAGGGTGATATTATTTTCTCGTACCCATATTGACTACAAAAGGATCCTAACTCTTTTCTTCCTTTCAGTCGTTCTTGCTTTAGTTTCGATTTTAATTTCATATCATTACACAATTCTAGACCTGTTTTGTTGATTTCACTAATTAGATCTCCATAAGTTAGTTGATCATAAGGAATACTTCCATTGTATTTATCTCTTAATCTATTTTTTACCTTTTCTGCAAATAATCTTGGGAGCCTTGCTAAAAACCTTTCTTTCCAATATTTTTTTTTGGCTATCTGTTCTTATCATGACTTTGGTTAAAAACATATATTTGTACCATCTGAAATCTTGTAATTTTGGATAGGTTAAATTCGCTAAGATTTCTGATGCCCTTTCTCTTGAGTCTTCTGGGTTGCCTATAAAAGATTTGGTTATGGCATATGTTAACGTGGCTACAGCATTTTCTTCATCTATGGCCATTGGCGTTGCACTAGTAGTTGCCCCTGGTTTTTGTTCTATTTTTATGGATGCCGATTTCTTTGCGTTTATTATGGTATCTCTGTTATCTTGTGATAAGTAATTTTCCCACCATCCTTTTAGTTGTCCTGAGAATCCACTAACTAAAGTTAAAGCAGTTTCCTTATCTGTCTTGCCATTACTTTTATAAGATGTGGCAGCCATATACATATCAGTCAAAATAGACATAATTGCATATTCTGATGCTCCATCTATATTCCACTCATAGATGCTTTTCCCATCACATTATCCTTGAAAACGATATCTTCTTTCTTCAAAAGCTATGTCTGGTAATGATGGTTTGGTATAATAGTGAGGTATCTTTGGTTTGTTAAATTTTTCTTGCTTTTCATGTTGGATTTTTCCTTTACCTCTTATCTTGTTAATGGTCATTTTTTCGTCAAATTGCTTCATTAAGTCATCAATGTCAGGTTCCAAATAATCCCCTTCTGTTAATACAGATATTTGCTTTTTGGGTGCCTTTATGTCTAAAACCTTAAGTTTCTGGGTGATAATGTCGATTAACTCTTCATTTTCTTGTGACTGACTACGTAATTTTATCTTGGGTTGTTCGGGAGGAGTAATTATTGGTTTTTCTAGTGACCGGTATAATGATTGGGAAGTTCCTTCTATCTTAGAGTCTTTTACTTCTGTTTGCTGATTTGTCTCTATAATTTCTAATTGTTTAGATATAGTATGAAGCATTTGATTAGTGTAATTATTTTGATTCCTTAATGTAGTGAAATTTTGATCTTCTGTTGGTTTCTTGAATGGGCTTGCTATAACTTCTGAATTTTTCCATTGAATTTTTATTTCTTCTAATGGGGGGTGAGTTGATACTATCGTTTCCCCTGAGTTTGTCGTATGCCATGATTGCGCTAACCTAAAGGTTTCATGAATTTGATATTTTGTCTCCCATTTGCTTTTGTTAACTTGCCACCAAGGGAAAAACCCAATATTGTCTTCTATGTTAATTAAATCTTCGTAATATTGTTTTTTAATCTTCTAGCGATCGTGAGAGGTAAATTGTGATGCAAAGTCTCGTCTTTCTTGTTCATAAAAGGGATCTAAAAATTTCTTTCTTAATAATGGGATTTCTAGTTCGAATTTTGACATAAGAACATTTAACTGGTCATCATAAGGGGTATTTCCTGGAGGATGCATATCACTAACTGTTGGTGAGAGTGGGGGTGACGATTCTTGTTCTGTTGGTAAAGAATGGGGTTGACTAGTCTCTGATGTTTGGTAAAATGGTCTAGGTATAGTCCTTTGAAAGTCTACTCCTCTAAGGTGGGTTGGTATACTACTTGTTGTTCTTCTTGAAGGAGTTGACGTATCTATTTTATAGTTATCAAATCTTCTGGACTGAAATCTTATTTGCACCTTTCCATGCGAGTCTTCTATAATGTCAAAAGGTCTTGTTCTAGGAGGTAAGGTCTTAACTGGATTGATTCCTGGCAAACTCCAGTTTTCAGGGAAACTAACTTGATCCCATTCTAACATTCTAGGTGTCTGTATATTCATGTGTTCATAATTTGCTTCTATCAAAGTAGTGGTGCCTTTGGGTGATTGGTTAATGGCTTTGGGACTAATACTTGAGCTCATTAATTTGTAGTAGACCTTATAAATTATTGCTGCATTTTTTGAACTTTCTATCATTGTTGAGGGGATATTAATGTTGAGGGTTAAAACCTTTAAAATATTTTCATCAAATAAATCTACGGAGTAGTTTGGATATGAGTTAAAATAAACAGGGCCATTTGCTAAATTACTTTCACATGCAGCTATTAAAGAGTCGGAGAAATTTGCGAATCTTGCATCTCTTAAGCATAATAATATTGGAGAGTCTAATCCTAATCTATGTAATGGTTTAATAGCCACTTGCACTAATCCTACATGCAGAAATCTATATTTTTGCTTATGCCTATTGATATTAGATGAACTCAACAACTCAACATGCTCAGTTTGAGGACTTACTGGTAGTGTTTGCTCGGTCGTTTCTATTAAATATTCATGCGGTCTATTGAAGATTCCTACCTTATATACCTCTGTTTTTGCTATTTTAGGGATATTCCAGTTATGTAAGTGATTTTCTATATCACTAATTCGTACTTCTTGCCGATTTATTATTGTTGAATCTGAATTCATATTATTGGAAAAGCTTCTTAACAATCTAGACATTGGGAATTTAAATTGTTAACAAATCCATAGAGAGGTATCATGTTACCTTCTTCACAGTCTGATGACGGGACCACCGTCCGGGACCACCCTTTTCTCTTAGTTCCGTGCTGACCAACGGATTCCACGGCTGACCATCGCCAACGTCAAGGAAGCTGATAATTGGAAATCAACACTTATGGCTCCGCTACCAAGATGGACTAGGTGGATGAGGATGTGGGATTATTGGTGTGATGGGTGGTGTGGAGTAGATACTTTAAATATGAAAATTCCATTTTTCAGGCCCATATGCTTACACGTCCAACTTACGATTGCCAATTCAAAGTTTACAAAAAACAAGTCCATAAGAAGTAGGTCTTGACTTGACCAGGCATAGATAAATGGACCTGAAAAATTTCACCGTCTGTGGGGATCGAACCCACGACCACGTGGTTAAAAGCCACGCGCTCTACCACTGAGCTAAGACGGCCTTGACGGTGGGTTAATTTAATATCTTCTTTAATTAATCTATGTTTTGTCAAATATCAAAACTGCCTCTGATGCATGGATTAAGGCCTTGCAGCCCATTTATGGCAGCATTTTCCACACGAACATAGAGGGGGAAGTGGGTGCACGGCTTTCTACATGAATTAAGGCATTGCAGCCTATTTATAGTATAATTATAGGCAAATTATGATGTGTTATAATATGCATAGAGTCTAGGCTTCTCACAACTTATTGTTGAAGTCGACAGCTTGGAAGTTATTTCCTACCTCAACAACAATTTGCCAGGAACCAAGCACCCCTTGTGGCTGATAAACTGGCCAAATATAGCCTCTCTATGATGTTTTTGTTGCTTTAGATTTACCACCTGAGCTATGCCTTCTCTTGCTAGTGGCTGATGCTACGAGCGCGAGGGTGCCAACTGCCAAGGGAATTTACAGTATAACTTTCGTCTA
This sequence comes from Turnera subulata, assembly GCA_028386065.3. NCBI lineage: Eukaryota > Viridiplantae > Streptophyta > Magnoliopsida > Malpighiales > Passifloraceae > Turnera > Turnera subulata. Next base: position 58,262 of record JAKUCV010006198.1, read on the forward strand.
ATACAGCTCCATTTACCAAAAAAGAAAAAATACCCTTGATACGGGATAGTCGGAACCCACTCATCGGCCCAATATCCAATTACTGAAGCCAAATTCGAATTTCAGGTCCACAACCTCGGGTCCGATCGGATTATTTCTTCCTCCATTTCACACCTCCCGTGCCGTGCACTCTTTATTCAATATCAATAAAGATTGATTCCAACGGTACCAAATATAAGCCTAAAAGAAACACAATTGTTTCATAAATAATTAATTCAACATTAGTATAAAAGCAAAGCCCCGTTGAAAATATTCTTATTTTCTTATTCCCTTTTTGGCACTCGATCTTTGATTCTGATATGAAATTTGGAATCCTCAAAATTTTACAACTTTTGTTAACAATCTCATATTTTGTCACCAGTGGCCCAGCTAATGCAATTCTATGATACTCTTTTTAGAAGCAAAACCTATTATGCATAAAAAAAATTCATGCCGCAAATAAATAAGCATGAATGATGTCTATATTTCATAAAAGCGTAAAACTAATTCGAAACTTTAAGATCCTAAAAAATTTCATAATTTTTAGATCCTAATCCCAGGCTAAATCATAATTCAAGATGATCCATGCGAGTTATTTATTTATTTATTTGGGATAATTTAGAATTCAAAATCAAATAATATTTCGCAATCCAAAATTAGTATTTTTGAATCGTTCAAAATTGATCCACACCCTAAATCATAACACACAAGTTCCAACAAGAATGGATTGGAACAGCATGAACACACGTTTTCTTTTCCCTTTTTGCCACAACATAACATGTTACCACCCGTATGCATGAAGTGCCTGTTACTTGTGCAATCACCTTAATCGAACAATGTGAATAAAAAATATAATTTTGATGGAACAATTGTGACGCCAATTTTTTTTTTTTGTTCGTAACACCAAAGTTCTATGGTTTTGGATAAATAACTACACGTTTTATGAATTCACGGGTTTCTTGCTAATTTTTTTTTCTTTTTTCATAGTGACAAAATTTGGCCTGCACTACCTAACTGAGAACTTCAAATGTCCAGTAGCCAACTTTATTGAGAGGAACTTGAATGTCCATTAGCTAACTTTAGATCATTCTCGATCTGTTGATATTTCAATATTAATACCACTTTGCATTTTATTGATCATAGTATTCACATGTAAGTTCCTCCCGTGTCTTTTTTCTTTCTTTTTTTTTTTTTAAGAATTTCCTCCCATGTATAATATAACAAGATACAATCCAGTACATTCATGTAAATCGTATAACATATCATCTTAAGACTTGTTTTTTTTTCCCCTATTGGCCTATTCATCTTCGTTTTCTATTTTATTGTACAGTGTCTTTCGTTGGAATATTTAGTTTTTTTAATTTTATATTTTTTTTTAAAAGCAGAAGATTATAAAATTTTTATTTGTCGAGTGAAAGTGTGATGGCTTGGACCATGAATTCCAAAAAAAACGACCGACAGAATTGTCGGGGGGACTAGGTAAAAAACCTCAGAAATACCCAGTCAAGGGGGTGCATTTTTGCAGTAAATTTGCATATATACTGCAAAATTCTAGCAAAATAGAACACAAAACAAAAATGTTAAAATTTGCATACATACTGCAAAATTCTAGCAAAATAGAACACAGCACAGAAATGTTAAAATTTACATAAAAAAACAACACGACACAGCTTTAAAGTGAAAAAAGAAAAGTATCTTTTTTGTTTTTGCCCAAGAAAAAACGGGGGAGAAGGAAAGAAGAGAAAATATCTTTAAGTTGGGAGATGATAAGCCATTTCCCTACACACATGTCACTCTTACACCTTCTTACTCATCAGATACACACAGATATTCCCCTTTTTAGTTTCTGTGCCTTCACATTACATACATACCACTTGTTAAAAAAATAAACCACCAGAAGCAGCAAAGGTGAATAATACACCATATAAATAAATAAATGAGACTATAATCTCTCTTAATAATAAGTAATAACAATCTTCCTCCAATCCTCCTCCAATTCTCCTCCTCGTCGTGGAAAATGTCGAATCTGGGATTATCCACCGGGAAATCAGTGAATGTGAGCTTCAGGATACCGTACTACACCCACTGGGGCCAGAGCCTGCTGGTGTGCGGCTCGGCTCCCTCTCTCGGCTCCTGGGACGTCAAGAAAGGCCTGTTGTTGAGCCCTTCCCATCACGGCGACGAGCTCATCTGGAGCGGCGCCGTGGCGGTGCCCGGCCCCGAGTTTCGCGCCGAGTACAACTACTACGTGGTCGACGACGACAGGAATGTGCTGCGGTGGGAGATGGGGAAGAAGCGCGTCCTCTTCCTGCCACAGGGGATTACCGGCGGTGGATGCGCCGTGGAGCTTCGCGATCTTTGGCAGGTTCTGTGCCTTTTTCTGTTTTTTTCGTATGTTTTTTTTTTTTGCGTGCGTGTGTGTTTAATGTGATGATTATGATCGGTTAATTTGCTAATTTTTGTGTTTTGGTTACGTTTAATGCAGGCCGGCGGTGATGGTATTCCGTTCAGGAGCGCATTTAAAGATGTAATCTTTAAGAAGAATTCGGCTTTGGATGTGGAGAGACCTCTTGGAGTGGTGAATAAGTTGGTGGGAGATGATGGCGGTACATATTTTAAACGTTTTAAAAGTTTAATGCTTTTGATGCTTTTTGTTGTTCGTTTTTATACCATTCCTGCTATTCTGTTCCCTTACATCTTTTTTTCCTTTGCTTTTTTGCCTTCAACTTTTTGGATTATTATTATTAGATACAGTCCTCGTGCATTTCAGAATTTGCTGCCCGAATGTTGAAGAAGACACCTCTGTAAAGTTCTTCTCCTTCGTGACTTGAAATCTTTTTATATCTCTGCTTCTGTTTTGTTGTTTAGTTTCTCATCGGATTGGCACGTGCTGCTTTGCTGCCTACTGCAGGTATATGTCATCGGCAGCAGTGAAAAGTTGGGGCGCTGGAAAGTTGAGGGTGGACTCAAACTTAGCTATGCTGGTGACTCAGTTTGGCAGGCAGATTTTGTTGCTCCGAAGGCTGATTTTCCAGTTAGATATCCTTTTGCAAGTGTGTTCTGCTATACCTTGATTTTCCCTTGGTTTGTTTTGACCATGCTCTGTCTCTGTCTCTCTCTCGTCCTGCTTTCTTCCTTAATGGTTTATTACGTATAAGTACTGCAAATACAGCAAGGCAGGAAGCTGTTCTGTGGAAACTGGTCCTAATCGTGAGCTCTCCATTGATTCTTCAAAAGCTCAACCAAGATACATTTTCCTCTCAGATGGCATGATGCGGGTAGGCTCTGAAACTCAGCTTAGAGCTGGCCAATGAAGGGTGCTGGGTAGTTTTAATGATGACGTCAATTAATTGGTTTCCTGTATTAGGAAATGCCTTGGCGAGGTGCTGGAGTTGCTGTCCCAATGTTTTCCATTAGGTCAGAAGATGATCTTGGAGTTGGCGAGTTTCTTGACCTGAAACTTCTTGTTGACTGGGCTGTACAGTCTGGATTCCACCTGGTTCAGCTTCTACCAATCAATGATACATCTGTGCATGGGATGTGGTGGGATTCCTACCCTTATAGGTATGGTACAATTTTGTTCTTTTCAGAGGCTCCATTGAGTTATCTTTTCTAATCTGGCAGTTCTCTCTTGTGATTTAGACTGGCAACTTCTGTCCGTTTTAATCTGCAAAATTTGATAATTTTTGTCAGGTTAAGAAAGTGTAATACTATCTTGTCATGTCTTAAGAATTCCATTGCATCTTTCTTTACAGTTTATGGTCATCCACTGTAATGGAATGGTTGCTACGGACATGAAAACTGTCATTATCTTTTTCCAGCAACAAGGACTTGGACCAATTATTTTCTTTTGATTTTCTCCTTGACTTCAATTCTTTCTCTTGCAGCTCACTATCTGTGTTTGCGTTGCATCCATTGTATCTAAGAGTACAGGCACTTTCAGGGAATATTCCAGAGGATATTCAGGTTGTTATATACAGTCTTTATTTTCCGTATTGGAAGAATGAATAAATCAGTTACCTAATATGCTGATTATTCTTTGTCTCAATAAACTATTTTCCTTAAGGGTTTTTCATCTTAGTTATTGAGTCGTAATTCTCTTCCTTGTAAGTTACTTTGTTTGTTCTTCATGCAGAAAGAGATTCAGGCAGCTAAACGGCAACTGGATAAGAAGGTCATCCCTTTGTTATTCTTCAACTTCTTATTGGAAGGCTTTTCCCATTTTCTATCTGTTGCTCTGAATGAATTGTCTCGACCTAAGTTAGAATAGCCAAATGAAATTTAGTGAAATATTCCTGTTACTGTTAGGTTGCTCCACTGGATTTACCTCATGGAAGTACTGATTGACATTTTTGTGAGGTGCATGTGTAGCATATTACCAGAATGCTACACACTTCTGTGGTCTCTAGTACCTTTTAAGAAAAGTCTACACCCAGGTGCCTGAATGGAAGAGACTGTGTGAATGGTCTTCAAATCTGATTTTCAAGTGCACTTTTTTTTCCTTGTTTTTCTTTTTATTTTTCCCCCAAAAAAGCTAAGCATATCAAAGACAACTCAAATATTTAAATCTTTGCTAGCAAGGATTGTCTGATTGGAGCTCTAAGCGGCATTTCAATGCTGTTGAACTTTATTTTTTATTTAGGGTAGCTCTTGGTGTTTCAATATATCTTTTGTCTTGATGCTATCGCTGTGGGCATCTGCTGTGGAAGATAAACTAAACAGTCACCTTGAAAGGACAATATTCTGCCATTGTTATACCATTTGAGTCCAATTTTATCTTTTGTTGGTGACAAAACATTGAAGAATGAATGCGCCAGTTGTCAACTCTTTATTAGTCACAGAAAGGATAAGTGTTTGAGTTATGCACTTTGGATAAATATACATGACTGGCTAGTTGCTACTGCTGTAATTCAATGCAAAATTCGATATATTGGTAATGTTTTCTTGGCCAAACATTGGAATGGACTGAACCGTGCTTTTGATTAGCTTTGGCTACCATTTTCTGACTACTATTTTTCATACAGTTGACTTTCCCTCCTGGATGCCAGGAGGGAAAACTTGCTCATATAATTCATTAGAAAGTATCGTTTTGACAACAGAGATGTATTTTGGGATTTCCTTCGACAATTAATTCGGTAACATGTTTTTGGTGCTAATTTGTACTCACTAGTGCTTATAGATATTAAGTTTGGACTTTTGCAGGATGTTGATTATGAGGCCAGTCTAGCCGCTAAGCTTTCAATTGCAAAGAAAATTTTTGAACTCGAGAAGGATTTGATACTCAACTCTAGTTCCTTTCAGAAGTTTTTCCAGGAGAACAAGGTCTTGCAAACTTCTATATTACACTTTTCATGATTATGACTTAGGACAAAAGATCGGTTACTTCAAAGTATGCTATTAATTTTTGACTTATTTGATTTGGTTAAACTTTGATTCATCTTTGTCATACTCTTTGGAGCACTTGGTCTCCTGACATGTTCTTGTTTGATATCCAAGGAATGGTTGAAACCCTATGCGGGCTTTTGCTTTCTGCGGGACTTTTTTGAAACATCAGATCATAGCCAATGGGGTCGATTTTCTTCTTTTTCAGAAGCAAAGGTAAATGATGATTTTTTCCTTTTCACACAGAGGATTCATTTGAATCTGTTGTCTGCTTTCATATTATATAACTATAAAGAATTTCTTTGGTAATTTCAGGGACAAGGTTATCTTCTTTCCAAATCCCTACTGACAATGTACTGATTATGAAGCATTTTCTTGCAGCTTGAGAAAATTATCTCAAAAGACAGCTTGCACTATGACATAATTCGTTTCCATTATTATGTCCAATATCATTTATATTTACAAGTAAGCTAACTTGGGCCCTGACCATATTCTTTTGCATTTTTACGCAATATATTTATTGGAGTCTGTCTTCTTGTTTTTTCTTATTGATTTATCATAATCAACTGGCAGTTGTCAGAGGCTGCGGAATATGCAAGAAAGAAAGGAGTGGTATTGAAGGGAGATCTACCAATTGGGGTCGATAGAAATAGTGTTGATACCTGGGTGTATCCAAACTTGTTTCGGATGAATACGTCTACTGGAGCTCCTCCAGATTATTTTGATAAGAATGGGCAGAATTGGGGTTTTCCTACCTATAATTGGGAAGAAATGTCAAAGGACAACTATGGTTGGTGGCGTGCTCGTTTAACACAGGTTTTGTAGTTTAATAAGATGATTCTGTTGCTATTCACAAAGTCAGTATTTTACTTGTTCCCGGTGCGAGTAATAGATTTCTTTGTTTAACAGATGGCAAAATACTTTTCAGCATACAGGATAGATCATATCTTGGGGTTCTTCCGGATTTGGGAGCTTCCAGACCATGCTGTGACTGGCCTACTTGGAAAGTTCCGGCCATCCATCCCTCTAAGTCAGGTATTCTCCTAGTTTTCTTGCATTAAAGGTAGTGTAGCTTGCTCTGGAAACAGTAATTTAATTGCAAACCTGCATTCTTTTGTGATGATAGAGCAACCAGCAGTGAGAATCAATTTCCTTTTATCTGCTTTTATTCAAAGTGTACAGAAATGAATTACAGTGACAATCAGCTTCCTTTTATCTGTTTCTATTCAAAGTACAGAAATGAATTTTTTCTTCTTTAGGAGGAACTTGAAAGAGAGGGAGTTTGGGACTTTGATCGATTGAGCCGTCCGTATATTAAGCTGGAATGTTTACAGGTTATTGGGCTTCCCCTGTTGGCTGTTATCAACTTTATTTAAAGTAGTATCAACTTCTTGTACTAGAGCATGACTTCGAGTTACATGACATGAACGCTTGATTTGTTTTCTATTCTATTCTTTCTTGTTCAGGAAAAATTTGGAGCAAAATGGGCCCTTGTTGCCTCAAATTTTTTGAATGAATATCAGAAAGGCTTCTATGAGGTGAGAAACGTGGTCTTGTTGCATACATTTTTGAGACTTGATTTCTGTTCAAATTTTACTTTATCATGATCTGTCTGCTGATTGATGTCTTGCTTACTTTGAGTTCCTTGTTATCTGAGCAAGCAAAGGAAACAAACTTCTAACCCTAAAACTATTTTGAGCTAGCTACATGAATTTGTCTCCTCCATTCTGATTAATTTGCTGCGCAGTTGTTAACTCATCAGCCAGTTTATTGCTATTTTCCTTTTCCCCCTGTCATTTGCTACTCTCCTTCCTTTTCCGTGTCATCTGGTTTTTCAATTTCATTTTGTACCCACATTGGCAGGGATCTAAATTATTGAAGCATGACAATAAAATGCATCAAACACACCATTGTTCAAATGCATCAAACAAAAACATACTGAGACTATGGGTGTGCGTGCACCCACATACACCTATGTATGTATACACACACAAAGACACACACTTTCGAGCACCGTGTTTTGTCTAGACGGGCAGTGCTTTTCCAAGTGTATGAACAGAATGGGCTTGCCTGAAATTCAAGCCAACAGTGTCCTCATTGAACCTAATTTTAATGTTGTTGTTGCCATGCAATCACAGTGCTGCCTGCTTCAGTTAATTGTTGGAGATGTATGTTTACGTATGTAGTTTAAGCCATTCTTATAGTGTAAGTAGTCCCAGTGCAAATCATCCAAATGAGTTGGTGTTAGATGGCACTTGATCCATGTACTATATCTAGACACCTAAAATTATAATTTAAGGTCATAAGATTGTCATCTAGATTTGAATTTCTTATCCGGTTGTTTGGAGTTGTAAGTAGCATTGACTTATTTCTAAGGGTCAACATACTCTATCCTTTTATCATATTTTACTCCCCTTTACATGGATGTTGGAAGATATAAAACATGAAGTTTTATTAGTAAACAAGCTTTTTTTTTTTTTTTTTGTGAAAGCATTGTATCATCGGGGAACATTTTACTAATCTCTTTGTGTTAATGTAAATGAAACTGTTCTGTAATTTTAATCCTTGCCCAGCCATTTGCCATTTGGTTTATTTCTATAGCTATCATTTTCGTGTTTAGTTTGTATTTAATGGTCTTTAATTGTTTATGATCAAATGCACTGTAGTTCCAAGAGGACTGCAACACGGAGAAAAAGATTGCCTCCAAACTGAAGAATTTGGCAGAACAGTCAGTGTTGTTGGAGAGTGAGGAAAAGTTGCGCCGCGATCTTTTTGATCTTCTGAAGGTGCGCAATGGTTCAACAAAAAAATTTTACATCCATAATTTTGTATCTGTGGAGTACATGACGGAAAGTTTTGAAAAAAAGTAGTACATAATGAAATATCTCGTTGAGTTCCTTTCCCAACAGTTGAGCCTGCTCCTGTTTCTGTTCCCAGTCACTACGAGTTGATCTGCTTGATGATGATTGCAGAATATAGTTCTTATCAGAGATCCAGAGGATGCTAGAAAGTTCTATCCGCGCTTCAATCTTGAGGATACTTCAAGTTTTCAGGATTTGGATGATCACAGGTAGTTGATGCTTCTACCATGGGGAATTTTAAGTCGGTGTCGCTATGAGACAGATAATGTTTCACAAGCATTTGTGTCTGTGTTCATGATATAACTGTTGTTTCTGGCATATGTTCAGCAAATTTCTTCAACTATTTCCTGTATAGAATCTCTTACTGGTTGTTATTCCATACAGCAAAAATGTTCTCAAGAGATTGTACTATGATTATTATTTTAATCGACAAGAAAATCTTTGGAGGCAAAATGCTATGAAGACGTTGCCAGTTCTCCTGAACTCATCGGACATGCTCGCCTGTGGGGAAGATCTGGGTCTCATTCCTGCTTGTGTTCATCCTGTATGTTAATTCTTCCTGTCCGCATTCTGAACCTACCGTTTCAAATCTCCACCTCCTTGTTTTGTTTTGTATTCGCTTATTATTTGCTATAATTCTGTTCCGAGAAATTTTTTTGCCTACTGATTGGAAAATGTCAATGTAGGTTATGCAAGAGCTGGGGCTGATAGGTTTACGTATCCAAAGAATGCCAAGCGAAGCTGGTCTTGAATTTGGTATTCCTTCTCAATATAGCTATATGACGGTGAGTTCTTGACCCATTATTGCGCTACCCATTTCGTGCTCTATTTTCCCCCCCTCTCTCGCTAGTGCTGTTGTGATGAGAAGGCACTAAGTTAATAAGGGTGGAATATAAAACTGATGTTAATTCGACGATTAAAATAAAATCATTTCAATGGAGAAGGTATACTTGTGGATAGTGCTGGAAAAACCGAATAGATTGACTTCAAACGATCTATTCAAGAACAATGCAATTGACTCATTTTCACAGGAGCCTACAGAAGAGAGGAAGAAGTAACAAGCTGTTCACAAAGAAATTATTTCAATTTTTGCAAGTCTTTCCATTCAAAATGTTTAGGTTTTGAGTAACTGCTAACTAGTGCATCTGCTCTTATGTAGAAATTGCTTCGTCGCTTTTAAGGACAATCCTGATTCTAATCCTGAATAAGTTTTGTAATATCAATGGTAATGTATTTTAGGTGTGTGCTCCGTCCTGCCATGACTGCTCCACTATGCGTGCTTGGTGGGAAGAAGATGAGGAAAGAAGATGCCGGTTCTTCAAGACTGTCTTGGGCTCTGATGCGTTGCCACCTAGTCGATGTGTTCCAGATGTTGCATATTACATTATAAGGCAGCATGTTGAAGCTCCATCAATGTGGGCAATTTTTCCTCTTCAGGTGAACTTTTTGGGTGGACTGTCAAACGTTCATTCTTAAGGCTAGTAGTAAAGGCTCAAATATCCCTGTGCACTTTTGTTTCTTAGATTGAAAATAATCAGTGTAGATTGACGTCAAACTTTTGTATTTCTTTAATGTTTAGGATTTGTTGGCACTAAAAGACAAATACATGACACGACCTGCACCAGAGGAGACAATCAATGACCCCACAAATCCGAAACACTACTGGAGATACCGTGCGTATTTTTTTTCCAGTTGGATTGATTTTTCAAGCACCACTGATTGTTTAATTTGAAAGCAGCTCTGTTGTCTTTGGCTAAATGTAGTTTTTGGTTGAAGATCTTTTCTTTGATATTTGTGCCTTGCATACTTAGGTGTACACGTCACGTTGGAGTCCCTACTAGGGGACAAGGAACTCATAGCGAGCATAAACGGTCTTGTTCGTGGGAGTGGGAGATCAATTCCTTCTGGCGGAACTGAGGAGCATAGAAATGGAGAAACAAAAAGGATTCAAGGAAAGCATCAGGCTGCCAGTGGTCAGGAAAAAATTTCGCAGCTTAATGCAGTTCCAAGAAAGGAGACTGTGGTCTCGTAAGTTTATTAATATTTTCCACGACATGCATATACATAGGCCTAAAGGGTTAACATATAAGCTAGTCTGATGGTGGAACTACAGGGGGTGAATCATTCACACGAGGCAATTGCTTGAATCAGCTCAATTGCGGTAGATATAGAAAAAAATAAGATTTGGGGTAGGCCTTTGAACATGTCTTTTTTACATTGAGTTGGAACCTTTCTTGTAAGCGGAATTATTGTAATGCAAATAAATGCTTTCCTCAGTTAATGTATCTCTGCCATTCCAAAAAAAACCTAACTTGGAGGTGCATGCCGATGTGGCTAAACTTCCCATGTGCATGGGAATAACGAATTTTGTGCTTTCATATTCATCAATCAAGATGAATTTCATCTGCACAATTTGCCTAACCACACAAATTGTTCCTTCTGTTCTTCAATTGAGTACAAGATTTGTTCCTTTATATCCAAATGGCGGGAAAAGAGAGATTGGAGTAAGCAACTCAAGTTATAACCGAAAGATATATTAGAGAAAGCTACTCAATTTTTATAATGCACCCGGGGCTATTCATAATCAATCACCAAAGATGCGAGGTATGCATGCTACTTTGAATTTACTAATTGGATTGAAATCTTTCGTTTGCAATTCCTTGCAAATTTCATCTTCATTTTAAGAGGGAAAATTTGGCCTCTATTAAGGAGGTAATGGAAGAATACTTGTTAACAGCTGTGTGATACTGCAAGTCTTAAGTATATGAAATTATGAGCCAAAAGAAAAGAGGGAGACGCAATTATCTTCGCTGATCGCCATGAGAGCCAAACATTAACAGATACAGTTTGTACATCACCTTATCTTATTGTCCTTTCCAGCTCGTGATCGCTTTTTCTAACCAACAGCAAAACTAGAGCGTGAATGCGTGATCCCCTAAAAGCATTCAAAGAGAAGAACTTCTGTTTGCAGTTTTCACAGGTTTTGAAGTTTGAACACATATAATTTAAATTAAAACGTCAATATCAACTATTCTAATTAGCAAATCGCATATCAAATAAAAATTTAATTAGAAGAACTCGAAGTCAAAATTTTCCTTCTGCCAAAGTCCAAAGATGGACACACACAGACAAACCGTGGTTGAAAGGAGGAGAAAATGACATCTTCCGACACTTCTTGTTATAAAGTAAGTGTGGAGTAGATTACAGATAGGATTACACCCTCATATGCAATGCCTAGCCACAAGCATATATACAAGTTTCTAACGCAAAGGACATACCCACTTGGCTTTTGACAAAGACAAAAACAAACGTGTATAAGCAAGTAAGAAGCTTGAAGTGGATACGTAGGCTGTTTTTTTTTTTTTTTCTCACATTTTTTTTTAAATTGTGAGATATATAGGCTGTTATTTGCTTGTAAAAAGCAAGAGAATAATAATGTTTTAGCGGGAAGAGTGGATCTCAACCACTGATTACGCCGAATGGACAGCAGGTTATATATAAAAGCTCCCCTCAAATATAGGAAGAAAGAATATTGAACTCACACTCACATCAACTCAACGTAGCAATGTTCAGGATGGCATGCACGTGGACATGTGGATTCATGCATACATATATATTTTTTTATATGTTGGTTAGGTTTAATTAGTTTGCCGGAGTTTTTTTTTTTTTTTAAAAAAAGTGGGTTGCATTGGATGTAGGCTAAATTGGGAAAAGGTGGAAAGAAGAAAAGAAAAGAACAAAAGGATGAGGCAGAAAAAAGGGGGGGAAGACGTGGAAAAACAGGGAGTTAAAAGAGGGGAGGGGGGATGGTGGGTGAAAAAGGCCAAAAGGGGGAGTAGTTAAGAAAGACAAAGAGAGCGGTGGGAGTGCTGGTGGCGAAGAGTTTGTCAGGAAATTATTCCGGTGCTCCCTTTGCTTTTCGTCTTCCCTGAATGCCTTGATCAGCGTTCGGGGTATGTATATTAATTAATTTGCCCCTTCCAATTCTTCTTTTTCTTCCTTTCTTCGTTTTTGCGTTTTGTTAATTAATTAATTAATATTCCTCCTCCTGGCATGGATTAATGCATACTTGCTTTTGTTTTGTTTTGTGTTTCTTCTTCTATCCATTCTATCATTTGCATGCATGCATTGGTTTCATTGTTCCAAGATGACTAGCATTCTTTGTTATTCTCCTCTACGTACACATTTTTGTATGTGGGTTGTTGCTTCAGATTCAATGCCTCTGCTGCTTCTGGTTTTTTCAGAAAATCTTGGCGATTTACGCGCAGAGGAGCGAGGGATTAATAGCTTGTATGTAAATATGCGCGCTTCTTGATCATCATCTCTCTCATCTTCTCTATCTTTTATCCCTGACCCCCGTCTAAATTTTGCATTAATTGCTCTTGCCTAATTTATATATGCAGGTGATGATGGATTCATGTAGGAATTAGAATAGGGTTCCCTATCTTCTTTCTGCTCCTCATTGTGATTTACTTCAATAAATGGATCCAGCACTTGACTTTTCCCACCCGAATGCCAATATATACAGGGTAAGTTCTTCTTATTACTGCATTTTGCTACTTCTTCTATCCTCTTTTGCTCCTCCTCATGTACTCCAATTTGTGATCTTTAATAAAATTTGCTGTCTTACCAGAAAAAAAAAAAAAAAGAAAGTTCTTTTATTAATTCCTTGCCCGCATACACACATATTGCTCCTGGAAAATACAAAATCCTGTGTGTGTCTTTTTGAGTTTCTTTTTTCCTTGAAAAAGGAAAATACGTTATTTGAGTTTATCTTAAATTCTGTGTCAGTTGGGACTAATTAACAATAGAGCCTCTATGAGTTGCATGCCAATTTTGGGGATAACAACCTAACATGTTTAAGGCAGGCTGTACTTTATTAAGTTCCTACATCATCAAAAAGCCAGCAATATTGAAAAATTAGCTAATGAACATCATCTATAGTTGTTGTCTTATAAAGAATGCTATCAATTACAGAAGGGAAACTATTACTGGTGCTCTTTTCATTTTTTCTTTCTTTCAGTTATATTGATTGTCTTTGCAACTGGTATTGAAGTTGGGTCTCTCTTTTGAAAACATAGAATGGCTCATTTCTCGTGGAAGACTAAACCTCACGGGAACGACATCTAATAAAGAGCTGCAGAATAATATTGGCATGCACCGCTGCCATTCTCTCCTGCTTGAGATTTTTCCAAAATGGCTGTTGCCATTGATCAACATCATGGATTCAAGCCCTTCAATCGATCTCAGAGATGCAGACTCCAATCCTTGACTCACTTAGATTTTCGCATCCTTGAACTCACCCAAACCCAAACACAAGCCAACAATCTCGCCAACTCCTTCAAACAAGCATTTGAAGTTGCCAATATTCACAAAAGCTCCTCCACTCCATGCTTCTCCTTGGTTGCTGGGGTTGAGGAACAATCCTACACCAAACCCAGGGTGGAGATTCTTCGCGGCAGTGGAGCCCCCAGAATTCGTGCTCTTGTAGCTGAGGTTGCCATTGGCATAGCCTCCGGAGTTGATCCGGTCCCGGTCTCGAATGGACTAGGGGGTGTTTACTTACTGCACAACAGGAACGGTGACAAGATTGCAGTGACAAAGCCAGCTGATGAAGAACCTTTAGCCCTCAACAATCCTAAAGGTTTTGGGGGTTTGATGCTAGGCCAACCGGGTGTAAAACGCTCCATTCGTGTAGGAGAAACCGGGGTTCGGGAATTAGCTGCATTCCTACTTGACCATGGTGGCTTTGCGGGTATTCCTCCCACTGCATTGGTCAAGATCAGCCACGTTGAGTTCCACATTAATGCTGATGCAGCCATTTCACCCCCTCCTTATAAGATTGCCTCGCTTCAGCGTTTTATAGACCATGATTTTGATGCAGGGGAGTTGGGCCCCTCTAGTTTCTCGGTTGCTTCTGTTCATCGGATTGGCATTTTTGACGTAAGACTCCTCAATCTGGACAGGCACGCAGGAAATATACTTGTCAAGAAGAATAATCAGTGTGAAACTTGTGCAGTGGTGGAAGCTGAGCTTGTGCCTATAGACCATGGACTGTGCTTACCCGAATGGCTGGATGATCCTTACTTCGAATGGCTGCATTGGCCTCAGGCTTCCATTCCTTTCTCTGAGGCTGAATTGGAGTACATAGGCAATCTTGATCCTTTTAAAGACGCAGAGCTCTTGAGAAAGGAGCTTCCTTCTCTGAGGGAATCCTGTATCCGGGTTCTCATCCTTTGTACTATTTTCTTAAAGGGGGCTGCCGCTGCTGGCCTCTGCCTTGCAGATATAGGGAAAATGATGACTAGGGACCCCTGTGTTGGGGAGGAAACAATGAGTGCCCTAGAGAACCTCTGTTCAAAAGCAAAGACCAGCCTGGTTGATATGTCTCGTGATGATGGTTGCAGTAACAATGATACCGAGAGAAGCATAGGAAACGAAGACATGGAAGTATTTCAGCTTGACGATGGAAATGGAGATGCTTCTGGTGAGGGTTTGTATCTCCCTCAGCTCTCACTCGGCAAGCCCCCTAAAGTTCCAAGGGTTTCTTCTGAAAGAAACATGTCCAAGTTGCAGGATGCAACTGTGCCTTCATTAAACGAGGAAAAGGACCCCAAAGAAGAAGATACAGTGAAAGACAATGGTGATGAAAATGATGAGGATAAGAACAAAGTAGGGGGATTAAAGAGGAGCGTGAGTTATGCAGTTGATAGCGCCCTATGCGAACCCGAGGGCATTTCTCTTGAAGACTTGGGCGAGGATGAATTTGAACAGTTCTTGGTGTTGTTTGAGATGCTTTTGCCTGAGGTGTTTGATGGCGCAAAGTCTACGTGCTCCAAGCTAAGGTTGGGAACATCTTGTGAGTTCTGATGAATGATTGTTATGTGGGTGGGGATTGGATGGAAAAAAAAAAAAAAAAGAGAAAGAGGATTAAGAAAGCAAATTAATGTGAGAATGAGAATGAGAATGTCACCTGTATCTAGTTTTGAAAGAAGCTTGTATATTGCCTATAGGATCTCAGTGTATACTATAGACAAACACACTTATATCAGAATGGATAAAGGGATGGGCAGGATGCCATCCTTTCCATTCTTCTTTTCAGTTTTCTCTCCTTATTCTGTCGCCATTGTAAACTATTGTGTAGAGAGCGACAGGTTTTGGAATTGAGATTGTGGATATTAATTATACAGTACTAATCCTTATCATCGTATTATTTATTCTTCTTCAGTCAAAAAAGATGGAAGTCATTGAAACATAAACTGTACACGGTAACCATTGCAACAACAACATACCATCAACAAAAGGAAGGCAGATATGTTTCCAGATATTGAAGAAACGGGTTAAAAATACAAAAAAAAGAATCACCTTAAACTTTTGGGTCAAAAACCCATTTCACCCCATCTATAAAACCAACAACAACTACGTATCTCAGCTTTCTTAACTTGATCTTCAGTGTTTGTTGTTCTTTAGTAATTTAATTTGCCAATTCCAGACGACTCTTAACTGTGTGCTACTAATCATCAATTTTGCAATAATGCATACAAAATCGAGATCTAGGAATAAATATGGTGATTTAGAGTTCAATTCGGAGAACATAAGCATCCAGAGATTATTAACCATGCAAATTCACTCGTCACTCGTTCATGTAGGCTTTAGGCTAGTAAATTAATCATCAGCTAGGTAAGGTATCTCTCGGGGATTCGATCAAAAGTACGCACGATAGAAGTATGGGTCTTCTAACACTTTGATATGGGTTAAAACTTAACCCAAACAAACATCATCATGGGCCAACACACCAAGCCTAATACAAAGACTTCAAAGCCGAACCAGTAGGTCCCACATCATCCATACACTCACATGGACCCATTGTTATCAAATCTGGACCGACCTGGCTGCAGTGGCGGCGCCTCGGGGGCCGAGGGAGGCCATGGCCTCCCCTGAAATTCTGATATTACTATATGGTGTAGTAAACAATACACAAAATGAAGCTTGGTTTGGTGGGAGTATGTGTTGTTTTCCTTCAAAGACCGTGGTTCAAACCTTACCTTCCCCTTTTCTCCTTTATTTTGCCCCCCCCCTTCAATTCCTTGCTAGCTTCGTCATTGCCTGGCTGGTTGAATCGGGGTAACCGTGACTCAGGGACAAATTCGGATTTTTTACCCCTCCGGGTTGTATCCTCAAAAAAACCGGTCGGATCATGGCGGGTTCTCCGAGTTTTCCAGTTTTATTGACCTGTTCCCGGTTTTTTCTGGGTCAAAAAAATATCTTAGTCAGATCATGATTAGACCTTTGGTCGGACATTTATTAAAAAATTTATATATTTTTACTATTATTTCTAATACGGGTCAAACAAGGTTGGACCCCAATTAGACCTCAAAAACTGCGACCCGGCCACAGAAATGGGTCAACGGCCGGGCCGGGTTTAATAACCTTGCATGGACCAGAAGGCAACCCAAAGGCCCAACCATCACTCAGCCTTGAGCCCTACTCAACCCACAACCACTTGCGGACCCTTTTCACAGACGGCCGCACAGTACCCTCTGAGAAAACAGGGTCCCCGTTTCCTGCCCCAAAACCCGAAACTTGGCAGCCAAGGATCCTTCAACCCCACCACGACATTTGACTCTCTCCAACCTCTCCCAAGCTTACACATACAAGCTTGTATTACTTTCTCTTTAGATTGTATTAGCACTCTTAAGGTTGTACTCAAATTGACCCTCAATTGTACTCAGTCTTACATATTAAAAAAATTCCTATTTTCCTTACTACATCACTCCTCTATTGGGATATTGTTCGAAGATTGTCTTCTTCTAGAGAGGGCTGGTCTTGTTGTTGTATCCTGTGTTGGTCTTCTTCTAATATTTTCTTTGGGACATCCTCCTAAGACTGGTCTTCTTGCATCCAGGATTTGAAGCTTGCATTGAAAGCAATGAGACAATATATACCCAGGCTGATGGAGCTTGTGATTGACAACATCTTGTAGTACTTATCCAGATGAATATCGTCAATGGTGTGACCCGCCGCCCAATCACTAAAATGCAAAAGATAAAAGACGTTGAGGAATCTTCCCGCTTCTGATATTAATTCATTGAATGGCTGTTCTAGAACTACATTATTGAACTATCAACACTTGTTGTGAAACGTCTGTAACCCAAAATAACCAATTAATTTAATTATAATATATGAAAAGATCAAATTGTCTTTCTGTTCCCGAGATACGATAGAAACCTCAAAATGGACCTAGGAATCAATATCCATGCCAAGGTAAACAAAACTATGTCAAACAGAAACCGGCTCAATGCGAGCCCAACTCCCAATACCGGCTACATTAGCCATGACACAATCATCATTCAATTTTACAATAAGATACACAATACAACAAGCATGCAGCGGAAGTCAAAAATATATGGCAACATGTATATAATGAGCTCTATGGATCCGACCCGATGATGAGGAAATATCGTCACCTGCTGACATACACTCCTGATCAACGAATAAGTAACCTGTGTAAAGAAGTGAGGGGTGAGACCAACCACTGTCTCACCATAAACAAATTAACCAGGATATACACACGTACAGGTCAACCACGAATACATCAATACCTGGCAGAACAGCCACAGTGCACAAACAAGTCATCATCAGACTTTACACTACATTTTTCATAAATCATCTTGCAATATTTATTCCATATCATGTGTTAAGATTGAGTATTTTACTAGGGCCCTCTACTTTGTGCGTCGAGCTCGGTTACTTCTGTGCAGACAGTCAAGGCATAAGCCCAAATACAATCAAAGCATGAACCTAAGTCAGGGCATAAGCCCAAATACAGTCAGGGCATCAACCCAAGTCAGGGCATAAGCCCAAATATAGTCAACCGATCAACAGCCCCACAGTAGTATTCTTTTAGTACGTTATTCTCAGTTATGTTTTAAAAAGTTATGTGTGCCAAAAATTATGATTGTCCAGGGTTGTGTGGATTTAACGTCTTATTCTCAAGTCCGGGCCTCTGGCCACAATTCACCGCACTAACCACAAAATCGTATATCCTATTATATACATAACAAATCAACTCATGCTCTGCAGGTATATTATATCACCTAGGCATACAGTACAAAATCATGGCCTTTTAGCAAACAAGGCATGAATCACTAGCAAACCATACCAACAAGTATTCACAAAACAAACACAAAAAGGCTTATAAGTCACATCAAAGCATGCAAGAACACATAAATCACGACTTTTCAAGGATTACCACAAAATTAAGAGAGATCCGTTATCCCGAGTATCGTAGGCAGTGACGGGATACCAAGGTTTATAAGTCCTCACCTGAGTCACCTTAGAAGCTAGTGCCCAACCCTGCTTCGCATTTTTGGCGAATGGCTTGTGCAATCCGAGGCCCAATTTCCTCAAGAAGGCCTCGTTCCCAATTTGTTACTCATAGACGCTAACCCCAGCCAAGCAACATCACTGCTTTGAACGGCTCGACACATCCGACACATCCATCCTCACTCCAAGTCGCCATCAACGACAGCCTACCACTGTGAAGTACCAACTTGCCACCACGGACATAGGCGACTTCTCAAACACCGTCCAGCAAAGAGTGCGCCTCGGCTTCTCCCTTCATGCCTTCGATTGCGTCTTGGTCATCAAGGAAGAGGAGGGACATGAGAAAAGAAAGAAGGAGATGATATCGGAAACAGAAACTCAAGGGGGTTGAAGAAAAAGAAAGTGAGAGAAAACAGCTTTCACAATGTGGCATAACCCTCACCCTCAACAAAAAAAAAAAAACTAAACCACATCATTTTGATCATTTAGGCCATGGTCAAAGCGCTTTGTGAAACGCCCCGACCTGTATTTACCATACACAGTAAACACGTGTCACGACCCAACCAAACAAAACCCAACATACAATGTATACATCAGTAAACTGGCTCAACAACCAAAAATATAAACATCAATAACATCACAACTGGCCCAATGGCCCAACAATAATAATAAACAGCACAGCGGAAGACTTAATAACTCACGAAGACACTGTATGCGACACAGATGCAAACTAATAGATCCGAGTCCAGTTCAAGGGATAACGCCGCAGCCTGTCTGGAATGCATCAAACCTGTACCACGAATAACTCATCCTACGGGATGAAAGCCCGCAGGTGAGGGGTGAGTCCGAAGTGCTCACAACCATGGATAGACGATCAATATGCAACACTATAAATTACTCAAATTCAAAAATACGCATAACAGCCAAACACACTAAACCAAAAGACTCGACCCAAAACCGGTCCAAGACCAATAAGACTTAAACAAAAATCCAATTTCCAATTTTATCTTTCCGGGCCCCGTCACGGATAAGCTAGGGGTCAGACCTGGTTATCTACATATTTCGGGTGCCAGACAAAATCCAAGAGAGCCCAGGGATCGACATCCCAAAAATAAGAACCCAGGGATAGACATCCCAAATATAATCACGGGATAGACATCCCAAGCATAGACATGCTTATCATAAGTAACCCAGGTCATGGCCACCACAAAACAGTCTTAAACCATCGAGTCGTACCACTACTTACCACGTGACAATTATATCATCACCATCCAAAAACCAAGTCTCAGGGATCAACATCCCTAACCAAAACCGAGGATCGACATCCTTATCACATTTTATTATCTAATCCATTGTACTTAATACCAAAAAGACTCAAGGATAAACATCCAAAAACTCGACGTACGGGGATAAATATCCCAAAACTAATCAAGATACTGGGATAAACATCCCGACAAAAATCAAGACAACGAAATAAACATCCCGAAACATACCACAGCAAATGCATCAACCAACAGTGCAACAATCATCAAACACAACAACCGAGTAACATAGGCACATATTGAAGGAAATCCATCCTCACCTTGGCCGATTACTCAACCCCGGAGACAATGACCGGTCCAAAGCCGGCTCCTCGGGAAACTGCCCGATACCCAAACCTATACGACAAAACAACATGCTCACATAAATACACATAATCGGTATACTATGATGCCAATGCTGCGAAATAGATCCATCCCGGTTCATATCCTTTATTATCATCCTTTACCGAAAATATTATACCGTACGTATATCCGAATATAATTTCGATACATACTTTAATTAAAATAATCACCATAATTTTCTGGAAAAGATAACATATGTATATATATATTTTCCAAATTTTTTTTTATAAAACTATCTACCATAATATAATTACCAAATATTATTATTTAACAAAAATATATAAAACAATCATATGCTATATAGTATTTTCCAGAATATATATAATCATAAAAAAACTGATTTCTGAAAATAAATACAAATTTATAAATATACACATATTTTCTAAAGACAAAATACATTAAAACAAACAATTATATAACAACATAATTATATATTTTCAGAAATATTATCTATGTAATATATATATATTTCCAGAAAAAATATCCCTTTTCATTTTTATTAATTTATTTTTTTTTCAGAATATATGAAACGCCCCGACCCGTATTTACCGTACACAGTAAACACGTGACAGAACTGTAACAACCCAACCCAACGAAGCCCAGCATACAGTATACAATAGATATCCGGGCTCAACAGCCCATATTAAAAACAACATCATAATAACAAAACCGGCCCAATGGCCCAATAATGGTAAAACAATGCACAGCGGAAGACTTAACAACTCACATAAACACTGTATGCGACATAAATACAAACTATGGATCCAAGCCCTGTCCAAGGGATAACGCCGCAGCCTGTCTGGAATGCACCAACCCTGTACAACAAATAACTCAACCTACGGAATGAAAGCCCGCAGGTGAAGGGTGAGTCCGAAGTGCTCACCGACGAAGGAAAGACAATCAATATGCACACTATAAATTACTCAAGTCGAAAACAAGTAAAATCCACCAAAATACACCAAATCGAAAGACAGGACCCAAAATCGGTCCAAGATCAAAAGACTCAATAAAATCCAATTATCCAATTTTATCTTTCCGGGCCCCGTCACGGATAAGCTAGAGGTCAGACCTGGTTATCAACACATTCCGGGTGCCAGACCAAATCCAGAGAACCCAGGGATCGACATCCCAAAAATACGAACCCAGGGATAGACATCCCAAAAATAATCGCGGGATAAACATCCCAAGCATAGACATGCTTATCACAAGTAACCCAGGTCATGGCCACCACAAAACAGTCTTAAACCATCGAGTCGTACCACAACTTACCACGCGACAATCATAATACCGTCATTAAAATCAAATCACAGGGATCGACATCCCTAACCAAGATACCGGGATAGACATCCCATCCAAAATACCAAGGATCGACATCCTTGTCACAATTTATTATGAATTCATTATACTTATTCCAAAAGACACAGAAAATCAACACGGGAATAAACATCCCAAAAACCAACATGGGATAAACATCCCGACCACAATCAAAATAATGGGATAAACATCCCAAAACATAACACAGCAAATGCAACATCCAACAGTGCAAAACCAACAAACACAACTACTGAGTAATATGGGCACATATAGAAGGAAATCCATCCTCACCTTGGCCGATTACTCAACTCCGGAAACAATGACCGGTCCGACGCCGGCTCCTTGGGAAACTGCCCGATATCCAAACCTATACCACAAAACAATATACACTCACATAAATGCACATAATCGGTATACTATGATGCCCAAACTGCGAAATAATCCCATCCCGATTATATATCCTTTATTATCATCTTTTTACCGAAAATATTTTACTTACGTATTTCCGAATATAATTCCGGTTCTATACTTTAATTAAAACTCTTCCCAAAATATTTTCATAAAATAATATACTTTTCCAAAATAATAATTACCATAATTTTTCTGGAATTTATAATATATGTATATATTTTCCATAATATTTCCAAATACTTTTCCAAACAATTATAAATCAACATAATTATATATATATTTTAGAAATGTATCTATATATATTTTCCAGGAATAATAGCATATACATATTGTATTCCAGAGAAATAATAACATATAATTAAAATTTCCAGAAATATTTTCAAGGCATATTTATATTTTTTTCAAACTAACTATAATAATAATTTATAAACAAAACTTAATTATCTTAATTTTCCAAAATAATTGATATATTATTTTTTTCCAGAAACAAATTCC